>JABAKD010000026.1:5449013-5614035 GCA_012845835.1 Undaria pinnatifida
CGTCGGCGGCGTAGGCGCGGGCGATGGAGGCCACATGCGTCGGCAAACCCCGCCCATGTGCTCGCAATCGACGAGCAAGTCAACGGAGTTGTCCTACGATGGGCTTGCTTGTTTGGGAGAGGGTGCGTTCTACGCTAACTGAAGAACTTCAGTTGGACGGCTCGTTAACACGTTTCTTAGTTTGTGTAGAATTCAGCGTGCCCCGCTCTTATTACTGTCCTGTTTGTTATCGTTTCAGGTGTCCTGTATGCTGGTACTCGACGAACGATGCGGCGGGTCTGACCTGCTGACTGGAGAGGACGGAGCGACTGACTGAGCCAACGCTCGACCGTGCCGAGCGCGGGATCGCGTTAAACCCTGGTGCCAAATGGCTTAGCCGGATACCAGGGACACGATGGGGGACTGCAAAAAAACTGCCTCCGGAGTCCAAACCGGATATGCACCTAGAGACGATTGTCCCGGTACCGTACCGGACACCTATCAATAATAAGATCCAGGGCAACAAGAACGTCGGGCTGAGATTTACACAGAAATAAGAAATTCGGGAGGTCCGTTGTACTGAAGTTAATAGTGCAGAACGAACCCCCTCCCGAATATGACCCCCCTCCTCGGTTACTCAGCATTTATGTTTCTTAGCAGGTGACCGGTACCAGCTGTACCATCGACACGACGGGGCTGTAAGCTCTTCCTCCGAAGCTCGAAGCCAGCATGCTCCCTTTTAATAAATAGAGGAGAGAGGAGAGCGTTCCGGTACCGTATAAGCACGCAAAAAAAGGTAACATAGAGGCTACTTTTGCAGACGTCTTTTCAAAGCTGTTTTTTCCAGAGGGCTTTTCATGGATCAAGACTCGACCCGCGGGTTGGGGGTCAAGAAGACTTCAAAATGTCGCGGGTCGAATCCGGTCGGATTAGGAGGTGCTCGGAATGTCACGGGTTGGTGGGGCCAGGAGTTTTTCAAGACTCTAGGGTCGGATCAGGTCGGGTCGGGTCGGGTCAGGTCAGGTCAGGTCGACCCGTCAGGCCGACTCGAAACCGACACGGCCCGCGAGAAGGGGTCCATGAAAGCCCTAGTTTTTTTGGTCGACAACGCGGAGAGAGTGCACACAAACGCCGAGAGGGCGAGCGATATTTTTTTCTTCTTTCTGCGGGGAACAGATCTAGACATTACTTTACGCGGAAAAAAACCGCTCTCGGATTGATTTCCAAGCCGTTCTTTTTCCTCGAGAACCGGGGAAGGTAGAGGGCACAAACGCTGAGCGACGAATCTGCCTACGAAACGATTTTGAAGAGATGTGTCCAACGCCACCACATTATGTTCGTCGTGTGTATTTCTTGAAAAAGTTGACCACGGAGAATATCGCAGGGAGTGTGTTGCCTTAGGTGCTTACTTTTTATTTTTTATTGACGTTGTTCTGTTTTATTTTCGAACCTCAAGCATGGTGCACAAAGTACCAACAACGCAGCTTGCAAAGATGAGTATTGACCTGAAATTCGTCGAACTCACGGCTGACGTCCTTGAAATATTTTTTACAAAAAATATCCAAAAAAAAAACAGTTTGTTGGTCACTTTTGGCATTTCCGTTGAAGGTCATGAAAGAAACTATCAAAATCCTTGCCGCCAGGCGCAAGATCCGATAACGGGACAGGCAACCATAAACTCCGTAAAGCCTGTCCCCTACCTGCTTCCAGGGGTGTTGTGCGGATTATCTCTTAGGTCTTGCAAGTAATAATGCGTCGCGCTTTTTCCTGCGTTAACTCTTTGGTCTTGGGGGTCTGTCATGCCATCTTGCTTGCAGAGTCAACGTCTCAACCGCAACAGCACCAACTAACTTCGTACAGAAGGGCGCAGCGTATACTCATGATGGCGTACCGGGTACTACACCGGTATTCGTGCGTGTGATGACAGCAGCAGTGAGTGGTAGCTTGGCTTCGTTGGTCATTCGAAAATGGTGCACAGCGCATGCATACACACACGACACACCAGTTGCGGAACCAGAATAATGCGATCGGCGGGGCATGATGACGAGGCCGTTTTCAGCTGTGTGCTGCGGGCACTACTATAGTGGCTAGTGGTCCCTCTATAGTGCTGGTGTGTGCACTATATAGGAAACACTGGGCACTATAGAGGCAACCGGCACAATACTCCGCATGCTGCGGACACTGCTCGATCCCATCCGTGACAAGCGATTTCACAGGCAATGCACTACTATAATAGCACATCGGCACTAGAGTATACTCAACCGGCATAACCATGACGCGTGTTGTTGGTTCGCTTGCCATCCGAACCGTCACAAGCGCGAGGCGTTCGTCGTCAAACTCTCCTTTCCTTACGCCTTGCCTTAGATCGGGGGTTTGAAAACCCCCCGATGCTTCGCGATTTCGGTGCCAAAGCCGAATGTCTGACTGGTCGGTGAAAGCTGACGTGCTCCATCCCGGCATTGCAGGCATGCGAGGATGAACGTGGCCTTAACGCTGCGGTCATGCGCGGTAATGAACACCTCTCCCTCGCTCCCCCTCCCTCCCTCCCAAGTGCAGTACGCCACAGCAGTGCAGGTCCCTCTGTATGTAGTGCCGGTTGCCCGAACAACAAGTAAAAATAGGGCATCAGCGTGCGGGTTAGTGCCGGTTGCTGCTATATATATAGTGCTGGTCGTCGCTACCGGCTGGAACATACCAGCATGATACATGGATAAGATAGAGGAGGGGGCACTATACTCGCTAAGGCTACTCTTGTCATCGAATAAGATGAGCGGTTGACGCTCGGTTTCTTGGCGCAAAATAAGAAATCCGGTGCTGCAAGAAAAACGTCTTGCTCAACTCACCGGTCAGCAACATAGAGTGTCCGTGGTTTTCTTTGTTCGTTTGTGAATGTTATCAGAGATCACGGCGGTTAAAGCACACACACGCCCTGCACCACCTTGTCGGGTGGCACGGACGTTAATAATTACAACATGCCACCATGTGTCAGTAAATATAATAAACCTTGTATTTCAATACTAATATCCCAAGGTTGCCTATATTTCCGGACAGAGTGGTAGAGAGAAGACAGGATATAAGAAACATCAGCGCCCAATCAATGTATGCTACACGAGAGATAAGAAACGCTAGCAAGGCATGTGGGAGAAAGAGTCGAGAGCTAGATAAAACTATTGAGAGCCTATCTGGTGAAAAATTGCATGTTAAGACACGCAATTGAGAAATCAAGAAAAATTCTTCTTAAGGCAAAAAAGTGTCTTTCAAGGTTGAGCCAAGAAACTAAAAAAAACGCATTTTTGATGCATGAAGATAAGAAAAAAGATTTTACACTACTTAGACTAGGACGTTGAAAAAAAAAAGAGTTTGTTTGCTAAGAAAACGGAGAGGTTGAAGAGAGCCAAGAAAAACATGAAATAATAAATAACCGATTTTGGTATTAAGCCTTTTTAGAACTGAACCGTGTTTTTGGCGACAAACCAGCAGAAATCAATGTGGGATAGCTTCTTCTGTTTGCAGTCGAGTCTAAAATAGGCTTTAGGCCAAAGTTATTGTCGTACAGTATACGACACCAGTTTTTAAAAACCTCTTATTTATGGCCAGGCCGGAATTTTTACGTGGAGAAGGGCGTCTCCTACACTGTTTTTCAGCACGAAAGAGGCCATACCTACAGGTCCTGGTATGTTCTTATTTTCGTCTAAAAGTCGCGAGTCTGTGAAATTCTTCAGCCCTAAATTGGGAAATTTTCTGAAGAAGTGCTGTCGCCTACCGAATTGTTTTCAGTCAAAAAAAGTTGTCTCTCCCTTCAGCACGTTCATACACCACAGGGCACTATAATAACAACTGTGGTGGTACTTTTTAGCTGTTGCGCCGTTACGCGAGCCCATCTTTCGGGTCGGAATTCGCTGTTGTTGTTGTTTTGCGCAGCGGGGAGAGCGCGCAACAAAACACGCGTTTCGGGCAGAGCAAGATTTCTTTTTTTCCCTTCGTCGTGCAGTCGAAGAAAACGTTGCGCGTTTTGCCCCGTGTGTGCCAAAAAAAAAAATGAGGCTCTCCTCCTTTTCTCCTTTCTTGTTTTCGCTGGTTGGTGGTGAGCGGGGGGGAACATGTGTTTTACTGGCTGCAGGCGTCTAAAACGCACATCTTCTCGTACATACAGCGGTGTTTTTTGTTGGGCGTACATTCGAATTTCTCGCAGTTGTTAGTTATATGATTGTGATCAAATTTTCTTTCGGCTGGCGGCCGTTTACGCCGGGCGAGGGAGTGGCCACCGGCGGCCTTCCGGGTGCTCCTGTCTGCGGGGGCGGTTACACACCTACCTGCGGCTGCACGCTTGCCGCCCATTTTTCGCGCAAACTGCACGTGGCGCTTTCCGGCTCTCCAGTTAGTCATGGTTAGTTAGTTAGTTACGGTGCGCGCGGCACAGACGTCTTCGCCGGATGCCTACACCAATGCCCTGGTTTGCGCGAGCTTTTTTTGGTCTGGTGGTGTCAAATGGGGCAAACTGCTGCGTGTGGGTGCTGCTTTCTTATTTATTTGCTCGTCGGAATTAATCGAACAATAATTTTTCTCCACAACAAGATCTATATCTAATTTATAAATAGGGCAGTTTGCCCTTATTTATTTTTCTTCTACAGGGGAGGGGTCAACAAATATTTAATATAGTTGTAGTAGTAGTAGAATGTTGTGGGGTCGTGGGTGTATATTGGTTGGTGTTAGTAGGTGGGTCAGGAGAGTTAGTGAGCCTACTGCTGGATGTGTGTTGGGATAGGATCGTTGGGCGTGGGAAGGTGAGCCATTAGGGTTAGCTGCTTGGGCGGCGCGGGATACACTTGATAGTAGTAGTAGTAGTAGTAGTAGACGTAGTAACGAGCTCGCCGATCTGCGGGCCACACCACATAGCCCTCGGCGAATGAACGAGAGAGCGTAAAAACTATTCGGATGCCAGCCAAGATACGCGCGGCCACATTGTTAGGTCTGCTGGCAGCTAGCTGGCAGCAACTAACTTCTGCACAGCAGCATGCTGTTGTTGCAGAAATCAATCACCGCGCGAGGAGTGTTGTTTAATTGTTAGGATCGATCGGATCCCAAAAAAGAGGGTACACCGAGAGAGCCTCAACGGCAAAATTACGCATCTTACAGCTGTAATGGGGTGGCAGGTCGTAAAACTGCTGCTGCTGTTTAATTAATGCCAAGAACACACACACTAGTTCTACTGCTCCACATTCATGAAGTAGTGATAAATGTACTCCTAGAACACACACAACGCAAATGAAGTAATGTATAACGACGTTACAACTTGCTGCAGCCGCTATTTCTACTACACTCTACTACTACTACTACTACTACTGAGCAGCTACTAAATATACTACTATGCTACTACTACTACTACTGCTGTAGAACTCGCGAAGCTGCAGTATTTGATGGTAAATAACCACTGTCGTCGCCGTTGTCAAAAGTTGTGTGCGTTTTGTTGGTGGTGTATGTACGTCGGACGCTTCTCAGGCGGGCAGCTCGAAAGAAATACAGTAAAAAAGGTGGCCCCAATCTTTTGACGCGGCGGGGGCGTAAAAAATCTGTGGAAACGAACGCGCGCTTTCGCTGGCAATACTTTACCGGTACCCCTACGTATTTAAGCAGTATTTTTACGGCTATAGCTGCTGGGGTGTGGCACACACTCGCGCAGCGGCAATAGGTCTATCTTTTTTTTTTTTTTTTTTTTTTAGATCCTCCTGGGGATCCGGGTAAAAAAAGCTTAAGCTCCATACACTTTCGTTTGTGTACCAGTTTTCGTCCATCTGCAGAACGCAGACTTTGTGTCAACTTCCCCCCTCCGGTATCTAGTCTAATAACTAAGAAACGGAATGCACGGGTTTCTGTTTAGTTGGGAAAGAAGAAGAGTAGACTAGGGTGTTTGTACTATTAGACTAGTCTAAATATTATCATTGTATGTACAACATGAATGTCGGAGTAAAACGACTCCTCCACCACCGACCGGGAGGAGTTTTGTTGCTACTTGTGAACATCTCGGTGTGTGTGTGTCTCTCTCTGCCTCTCTTACTTTTCAAACATGCATGTGTATCCTCTTTGTCTGTGTCGTGGACGTAGTACACTGCCGTACGACTTGTACTATGCCGCTGCTGATATTTGTGTTGCTATGCCGGCACCAGGTCCTGTTGTGGTACAGTAGTATAATGGTAGAACTAGCAGAAGAGCAGTGTCGCACCCACAGGTAGACTATAATAGTGTTAATAATAGCGTGCATAGAATAGTCAAACAAGAAGAGTAAAATGGTGAGATGATCACATTCGTCACGAGTGGCGATTGATTGATGTGGCCGTTATACAAGGCAGTAGAAAAAGATACAGAACAAATCGTACACGTATGTACATTCGTACGTACATCATTCTGACCGGATGCCAATGACCCGGGGCTGTTGGAAACTGGAAACTGAGATGCGAAGAGTCACAACCCGAACCCCGCCGAACAACAAACCCGGCACAAAGCACACGCGACTATGCATTGCCAGGGACAAAACACACGCGACTCATGTAGTGTTGTTGTCGTCGTTGCCGTTGTTGTGTGGTCAACTTAAGTCTCGTTGTCTCGAGGTCCGGATAAGAACGGAGTAACCACCCCTCTTCTACAAGGTACCAGGTACCGCAGGTACTAGACTATGGACTATGTCATCGACCGGGCTGTTACAGGTAGGTAGCACCCAGGATAATAATGGCATCGCGCCGCGCCCTCTACAGCACCGGTGGAACAGGGCCGGTTTGCCAGCTAGAGTGCCTGTCCAATAGCTCGGCACACACGGCAACGGCAGGTAGTGACAGCATGCGCAGTAGCGCCGGTTGCCGCCATTAGTGCCGGTGTCGCCGGCTTACACATACTACGTGGTACGGGCGCCGATAGCGCGGACCTCTGTAGACACCTCTGTAGACATGTCAGACATGCATGGATATAGACTATGCCAGTGGTCCGGTGTTTTTGTGTTTTGTGCCGGGGGGTGGGCAAATGCCCAGATAATATCCTTCCGATTGTATGCATGCAGCAAGATGTGGAACAAAAGAACCTTGTTGCAAATTGTTGTCCAAGATATTGTTCGATCCGCTGGCCTATTTCTCCGCGCGTCATGCCATGTTGGAAATAGCGTGCTTCTTGCTGTTTTTTGGTACGGACAGTGATGACGAGACGTGGTTTAGCGAGGTTAAATATCCAAATCTTTGTGCGATCTGAGCTCTGAGATCTACTTCGTTCGCTCACATCCATCTATTTTGTTTCTTCGCACTTTACTTTTGCTTTCTCCTTCCCCCTTGAAAAAAAAACAAAAGACTTCGTAGAAGACGCGTGTAGCTCAGACCCGACCGAGGTCACTACGCCTGGACTCTTCTCTCTCCCATCCCCGCTACGGTACGCGCCCTCATTTTATAGCGAGAAAAATGACTCGGCGCTTACTTTCTTCCCTCGCCGACTCGCGTCGAATCAATATGTCTTTACCCACGCTATAAAGCGCTCTCGGGCAGTTAGTTGGTGTCACTATTAGACTGGTCTAATATAATTGAAATCAGAAGCGAATCCCCATATTAATAATATATACGCACGAAGATTTGAACCCCCAGCCTGTCAATCTTAGCTATCATCATCAGCAGATCTCCAGATCTCGGCGTAATAAAACAATGTCGAAAAGCGGCGCGGCTGCGTTCCTCGCGCGTGTCTGGCCCGCTTTGGGGCCGTTTTGGGGTCACAGGGTCAAGGTTAGGGTTAGGGATATAGGCGTTGAATTGGGTCTACGGCGGCCCTGTCTCGACCCCATGGTCGAAGGTGATCGATCCTACAAAAATTGAAAAACGTCAGGTGTGAGTACAACCGGTTGAATGGTTGAAACTCAACTTTTCCTAAAAAAACACGAACAAATAACAATGCTGGCACGCAAATATCTGACCTCAGGACGATCTACCCGACGTACTTGCAGGGGTCCTCACTTGCTGTTCTGTGCTCCTAAAATACCGAACAGCTGATGCTAGTTGTTGTCTGCAAGACAGAACCTCTCGCTGTCTATATATTTCGCCACCACGAGCGATGATACCCGATGATACTACTACTTGTATTGATTTCCTCCTACGGTCCCATGCAGCTGCAAGCAGCAGCAGCATCATCAGCAGCAGCACTGCTATTATTGATTATGCAGCCGTGGTATGCATCGCGACGACTACAATGCACAGCAGGTACCATACCATAATACCTGTACCATGTGCCATCTCGCGACATCATACAACCAGCGGCGACGTCTGTGTAGTCCATGTCTCAAGCAAGCAATCGAACCAGGAGAAAACGGCAAAACGCCTAATAATATATTGACTACTCCAACTTCTTCAAGTTCTACAGGAAGAAACAGGATCTTGAACAGGATCTTAAACAGGATCTTGAACAGGATCTTAAACAGGATCTTCAGGCTTCAAAATATTCCGACTCTTTCTCGCTCCCCGGCGACACAAATTTTAACGTTCAAACATATACTCCGCATTTTTAAACGAGTGATGACAACTACGCCGACGTCCGCCCCCACGACACACACAACGACCCAGCCGCACCAGCACCACCAACCAGCAAACTAAACAACAAACACGACAACGCCACTGCCTCCGTTGTACTGGTACATCCGCACCACACACCCCACTCGACCACACACCAAACACAACAACAGCAGGATCTGTCGCCCGGTGTCTCTGGTCTCTGTCTGAAGGCACACGAAGGCGAACCACCTCCTCTTCCGGGTACTGCTTTTTTTCTGCAAGAGGCAAGAAGATCGTCGTCGGCACGACAATGTCTCCGCTGCGCTCCTGGGTGGCGATCGGGGGGGGGGCAACAGCTGCGCTGTTCGCGAGCGTGTTGTACCATGTCCCCGGGGTGAACGGACACGCGTACCTGATGAAGCCGTACAGTCGGCAGTACCTCAGGACAAAGGTCTTCGACTTCCCTGAGTAAGTGCCCCCGCTTATTATGCTACAAGCGTTACAGCTTATTCGTTGTTGTTGTTCACTGCTGTTGTTGTAAATATTGGTTCAATGTGTTCGAGAGAGACGGGCAAGGTCTTCGCGCCCGCGTCATCACACTAAAACCTACTACTACTGCTGTGCCACGGGTGTCACTGCTGCTTCTTCTGTAGGAATGAGTTTCGAAAGATATGACTGACTGTGAGTGCCGCACCCACGCTTTGTAAACCCCACCACTTTTACTGCATGTATGTAGTGTTTGACGAGAAGGCTGATTTTGCTCCCCCAGCAGCGTCACCAGCAGCAAGCTAAACGAAATCTGTCAGGACGAATCGTAGCGTACGTTGCTCCGTATCTGGTACAACGTCAGGTATCGCTTCTTCTGTGAATATGGTTTAGGTTCGATAGAGATCATGAGCAACTGCCACACCCGTACTAAACCATATGACCTGTATAATTTTTCTACTACGTTACTTACTTGCGGTAAGCAATAACGGCGACGAGATGATTCAGGCGATGTGTAGGGTACGTGCATACTAAATGTGTGCTGTACTCTTTTCATGCCCCGTATACGACAATCGGGGAGCGTTCCACTAGTCGGCTTGTATCGTACCCTCGCGTGGTTTCCACGCTACTAATATCTCGATTTACAGACTTCCATACGCTCTCCTTGACAATGATAATCTCGGCTCGGATAGTAAAACGTGTGAGATATATATACCAGGTCTTGTGATCTTTATTGCCTCTACTGCTTATTATGACATGATACCACCACGATGTATTCTACTATTGATTTTCCATATGCCCATTAATATATATGATGAGGTAGACTCCTCGTACTTGCTCGGAGAGCCAATTTTCCAGCCCCGCACCACCATTTAATTACCTGTTATTGTAACGGCTGCTGCTGTGCTGTTGATATAGATGCTGTTGTACTGGCAACAGCTTTAAGCTAGCAATGTCGCACGCGGGGCTGTCGGGGCGATGCTCGCTTACACGCGTGCGCATGAACGGACCGCAATGCAATGGCGTGGCGATGAGAGCGGTAGTGGTCGTGCATGTACGAGAGACAAGAGTATATATATCTTCTTTGTATATAAAAAACCAAGCCATTAATTTGTGGCCGCCACCGCTGCCTCCGCTGCCACCGCCGTACGTACTTGAGTGAGTGAGGCCTCGGGGATTTGCCGCGGATGTTGGCGTGGGTCTGGCGGGTCGGGCCCATACAGGGGGGCTGCGCTTGTGGTATATGAAACAGTTCAAAACGGAGTTGGTGTCGTGCCTCTACAGCATTGTTCTAGATTACTCCCGATAATCTGGATTTCGAGATATTTTTTTTGGACATCGCCGTTGGGTGCTGTGGCTTTACGTCCCCTTTTGGTCTTAAATATAGCGACCGTTGAGTTTATAAGAAGAATTTCAAACGTATCTTACATTTAATCTCAAAGTGATTCATACGTCGCATGCAGCCAGGGAGGACATTGGTGCTCTGCCGCAGCGAAGAAAAAGCCAAATCGCTATGAGCACACACCGCGCATGTTGGACTTCACCATCCACGCCTGTGTGCGATGTCGAAGCACTACTATCATACACACCGTTTTGCCTCGCCTGTGATATCTCGTGTTTTTACGAGCTGCTTCGCTTTTCGCTTCTCGCGTCATCGAAACAAAGGGGGATGAGCTCGCCGCTTCTTCTTCCCTTCTTTCGGCATCGTTTTTTTTTTTTTTTTGACCTTTTTTGTTCGCAGGGTCGTTCCTGAAAAACGAACAAAAAAAAAATTCAGGAATCGTGACAAAAAAAAACGCGACCTTTTCGCACATCGTGGTATTTGTCAGGACGGCTGTTAACTGTTATTGATTTTTATTGAACGCGTAGTTTTGAAAAAAAAAAATCAGAAAAAAGTCGATGTCCGCAGGATCCCGACATAAAAAACGTTCATTACTTTTTTAAGCGCGTGACATTTCAGAATTTATTTCAAGCCGAGGCATCATGCAGCTTTCAAAGGGATGATGAGTATCTACCACATTGCATCAATTCGTCGAACTCCCAGCTAGCTGACGTATCATACTTTTTGTTTCATAAAGCGTTTCGAGGTTTGCAGTCGTGATTTTTTATCAGAAATCGCGACTTGTTTTAAACACCGTATCAAACATTAAACATAGAATGCACCACGCAGCTTGCAAAGTTGGGTTTCAACCATTCAGTCGGTCGCACTCACAGCTGACGTTTTCCATTTTTTTTAATAAAATCTTGAAAAAACGTGATTTTTGGCGTCCATAAACTGTTCATAATATGATCGTAGGGATACGAACTTTTTGGGGTCCAAACGAAACGACCATCATCATAAATAATTAAATGTTCTATTAATACATACATGTACCACGCAGCTTGCAAAGTTGAGTTTCAACCATTCAATCGGTCGTACTCACAGATGACGTTTTTCAATTTTTATGAAATAGTACAAAATAAGCGCGCTTTACTTCAGCAAGGGCGCCGTGCACCATGCTGTGCGCATACGTATATAAGGCTCCCCTCCGGGAAAGTGGTTGCCTTGAAATCCGGCCGGGGGGGGGGGGGCGGGGGGGCAAGTTGAAAGGGGGAAGGAACACAAGGCGTCCCTGTATGCCAGATGTAACATACGTAACAGAATAGAAGTTCCTGAAAACTAAAGAAAAGCCATTATTAGTTACCAGCCACAGCGCAAGCAACACCGACTATTGATGGGTTGGTCTATACCAGGTCATACCAGGTATGTCGTGCACCCCTCCTGTAAGTAGTTTAGACGGAGACCCCGACCCCCCAGCAGCCCCCGGGCTTCTCCGTATGGCTGTTGCTGTCTTCGACACTACTATATATAGTCCCTTTTGGGGGGGGGGGGGCATTATTTCCCTCTGATGATGTCTCAAAGGATTTTTTACGAGGCATGACCCGACCCGGAGGTTTGCGAAATCAATCGAGGTTCGGGTCGGGTCGGGTCAGAGGAAGTATTCGAAATATGACGGGTCGGGTGAAAAGGAGGTTTTCAGAAAAACTCACGGGTCGGGTCGGGTCGGGTCGGGCCGGGTCAGGAGGCTTTTAATATCTCACGGGTCGGGTCCGGTCGGGCCGTGCAGCTTCTTCTGTCGTAGTTCGGACACCGCTTCGACGCCAGCGGCCCAGGCTGCTCCGTCGTGGCCGTTGCCGTAATCGCCCGTTTTGTTTTTTTTTCGGCAGTGCAATCCGGCAGCATCAACCCTCTCGCGCAAAACTTGAAACCCGTCTCTAGGTTAGCATCCTTGTCTTGGCCTGGTCGAAAAGCACAGCATTTTCTTATTTCGCGCTGTTTTTTACCATGTTCGTCGGAGAGATTTCGCTCGCTTCTCCTTAGTGGACGCGGCGTCCTGTATCGGCCAGGCCACAGATGGAGGAAGAGCAGGGTGATTTATTAAATCGTAGACCGTGCGTACCAAAGGCTGCACACTTTCTTCAATGTTTTTGTGATTTCTAGGCTAGATTTATTAAAATTCCGATTTCTTAAAAGCGGGCCGATGCTATCCGTCTTTCCCTCTGTCTAGAGTCTCGAAAACGTTGTAACAATAATAATGAGGCTTTTTGACGGGTCATAGCCCGACCCGCGCTGGTCGGGTCATCAAGAGTTTTGTTTTGCAAAAAATAACCGGGTCGAGTCGGGTCGGGTCAGGCGGTGTTCGCCTTCTCACGGGTAGAGTCTGTTCGGTGAGGAGGTTTTCCAATCGCACGGGTCGGGTCGGGTCACTTTAGACGCTTTGACCTCACCCAACCCTTGAAAAGAACCTGGTTACAAAGAAAATGAGATGAGACGGGATTGGACTCCACCTAAACGTCTCAGCAAAACAATGCCGCTGCTTCAACATGCCTACCACGCGTTTTCATTTTTTCGAAACTCGCTCTTCATCGTAGAGCGGCGGGGTCTTCTACTTCGTTTTCTTCTTCTTCGTCCAAGGTTTGTAATTTGACACTCACGCTGGATGATATCGGACGGCCAACATACTATAACTGACTAATAAAAAAGTCGAAACACTATTACTATGCATTTATTTCACGGTGTGCTGATGGTTTGCGGTAACATTCGCGGGGGGTAGTGTTGCATGGTTCGGGGAGAATTATCCCAAGTGTCCAAGTGCCACGACGGAAACGCTACTGCTGGGAGCAAGTTCGTGTGCGTTTTTTACTTTCTCGGGAGTGGTCCAAGGTGGGTGGGTATGGAGATAGATCTCACCGCCTCGCGTTCCTTTTTTGTTGCTCGTTTTTGGCTGTTGTTTTCGATGTTCGACCTTGATCTTGTCAGGGATGATCCTAAGTACGAAGAGTGTCCCCAATGCTACAATGCCGGTGGGCCAAAGGCTTGCCGCGAGCGCGGAATCGAAAAAACTGATTCTGCTGTCCTCGCCGAGTACGGGGAAGGAGCCTACCCTCTGCGTTGGGTCTTCGACAAAGGCGAGCTTTGGTATTTGCTTGTCCTTGACTGCTGATTTTCTGGTCATTTTTTCTTGTTCTTGAGTGGTTTTGGTGTTCAGTGTCTTGTTTTTAAGTTAATTCATTCTCGTTTTTCTTATTATGATGTATGCTATCGACGCCCATTTTTGTTCTTCTTAGCAGCGGTTTTGGTCGTTTTCTTGTTCTTATGAATAATAGGGCTTGTTTTCATGTTATTATATTCTTCGCCGAGTACGGCAAAGGAGCCTACCCTCTCCGTCGGATCTTCGAAAAAGTCAAGCTTGTTTCATATTCTTATTTTACTACTGTTGTAGTAGTATTGATGTTTGTGCTATTTTTGTTTAGCAGCGGTTGTGCTCGCTTCCTTATTGCTATTGCCAGTAGTAGCATTATTAAGTGATGCTAGTTTCCTTACTCATAAGTCGTGTTACTGCTATGGAATGGAACTCGTTTTCTTATTTTTGGGAGTATGACGGCCAAGGACCCTAGTACATTCTCCCTTTGGTCCTCAACAAACAGTAGTAGCAGAAAACCAAGGGAAAACCGATAAAACAGGAAACTTATAGTATGCGCAAAACTCTCTGCCTTCTGTATCTACTCACTGGCTTATTGTTGCTCAGATACCACTATAGAAGGTATGTGTCCGTTTGACCACCCGTTCGTTAAGGTATTCAACAGGGAAGTGTTAACCCTTTTTGCAGATATGGGTACAAATCGCTTGGAGTTGGACTATTAATAGGATTGTGGTTGAGTCGGGAAAGGGCTCACAGTCTATTTGACCGCCGGTAAAAAGGCTAACCCCTCGCCTACCCAAACTAAGCCGTGGCCGCTTTGATCGCTTTGATCCACCCTGGGGCCCGTGCTGTACCTTCGTTCTCCCTGGCACTAGTTCTCCAAAAACTACCGGTTTTCGTTAAATAAATTTGTTTTGTTATCCACAGGTGAAATGGCCGACAACGGCAACTACATCGAGCCTGAAGAGATAGCCGTGAGGCACGGCGTGTGCGGTGACCCGAGACAGGTGCGCAACAGCAATACCTTACGCCTTCTTTCTGAAAAGAAACCAAGATATTATAAAGTGAAATAAATACACTCTCCTCCAGCTGTGAGGTCGAGGATTTCGTCGACACTCATCTTTGCAAGCTGTGTGTGATGCTGCTCCGATCGCGCGTGTTGCTGTTTGTTTTGTGTTACACGGACACACCATGTACTCACATGAGCCACGTGAGCAGTCACCGCTGTACGTACTCATAGCTCAGTGAGTACGGTGTATCTCATAGTAAAATCACAGTGTGAGGTGGATCTGGCGGTTAAGCTTGGACCTCGGATCAACTCAAAAAGGTTGCAATCCTTTTCCGCCAGCGCTGTGACTGCATAGCTCAGAAGTGGTTATATTGCATCTTTGGTGTACCTGATATTATTGCCATTGTTTTGGCCATGTAGCATGTACGGCAGCATGACCTCCCGTGTCGTTCGCTCATATTATACACTCCCAGAGAGTGGAATAACAAGAGGAAATCGAAAAAACCAAACTTATATATGTAGACTACTTGTAGTCTATGGGAGTCGCCGACGTATATCCTTAATGAGGACACACAACCCGTAATACGCGCGATCGGAGTATCACACACAGCTTGCAAATATGAGTTGCGACGAAATCTTCGATCTCACAGCTGGAGTGCATGTTAGTTTTGTATAGTATTATCTGGATCCCGAACGGGAGGGCTTAAAAACATTGACCCGTCAGCCGACTCAATAACGTACCGCGACGTAAGGAGGGGTGCTTCACGATTGCTTCCAATTCAGGGTTGCATCGCACACCTTAGTCTTTTACATTCGTTTTTTCTCCTCTGTGTGGCCTCGCTTCTCTCCTCAGAAGCGAGAGTAGTTTCGCTTCTCTCCTCAGAAGCGAGAGTAGTTTTTCGTTATTTTGTGTTTTTCCTTTCGTCATGCATAGGTGCCGATGGTTGATTATTGGACGCGCTTAAACATGTACCACGTTTTTTTTTTACCTTCTTCTGCTTTTGTTTTCACTTCCCTTTCCCTGCCCGGCCGCGCTTCTTCTCCCTTTCCCGTGTTTCTTTTGTGCTTGTTTTGCTGTTTGTTTTTGTATGTTCCACCGAACTTTGGTTGTTCGTTCGTTTTTGTTTTGCTCGGTTTGTCAGCACCAAGACGAGTCCTGGAACTGGTACGCCACCCCTAACGAGCAGTGGGAGGTGAAGAACAACGCCACCCAAGGTGGTACCATCGAGATTAAAGTGGCCATGAGCGCCTACCACTGGGTACGTTTAACTTTTTAAGTACAAGAGTAGGTCTCTCCGTAGTGCCGGTATGTCGCAGCCTACCAGTACACTATAGCGGCAACTACTGTACTACTACTTCGCATGCTTCCACTGCCGATTGTTCCCATCTGCGCCAAGCGATTTCATGGGCACTATAGCGGGCAACCGGCACTACTCAGCCGGCACTATACAGGGACCTCTACCGTGATCCGAGCGAGTAGGTATTGGGGGTAATCACTGACGCGACGCTGGACTGGTACAATTTTCCGGGGGGTTAGTGACGTGCTACTCCTATTCATTTACAGAGGTGGTCCCTCTATATTGCCGGGTATGTGCACTATAGAGGAAAATACCGGTACTATATTGGCAACCGGCACTACACCGCACACTGCCACTACTTGTTGTTCTCACTCTCCTGTGTCAAGCTATTTCACAGGCACTATAGCGGGCAATCGGCACTACTCAACCGGCACTATAGAGGAACAGAGGGATCACTGTTCCGGGGACCGGCTTAATCAACTGACTTTACGTCGTCGGCTGAATCCACGCTTCTTTCGCAGTAACGGTCATGTATCTCGTATACACTTGAAATACCGGTAGTTCACACACACGCACACCCCGCTGCACGCCTCTCGTAACTCGCCCCGCCGTCCATGATAATGACTTCCCCCCCCCCTCTCTCCCCCCCCATCCCGACAAACGACGCCCCCCCCCCCCTCCTCCCTCCTGGATAGCCCTCTCGAGGGTAATCTGGAGCTATTTGCCTGCGGCACTACCCATTCACATTAAATCACGCCTCCCTGCCCCCTTCTCCCGCTACCTGGAGTCCTTTGTGTAAGACACCGCCGACCTACAACAGTGACTCACGCCCCGCGGCGCCCTCCCCAGCACCCCCCCTCCACCACATGCCGCACGCTTCTCGCAACCCCTCCCACCCCTTCTCCTCCCTCTGCAGGGCCGAACGCCGACCTATAGGACCCCCCCCCCCCGCGCGCGCGCGCGAAAATACACGCCTCTATCTCTAGTACGCTCCCCCCTCCTCGTTTGTACGAGCACCACCTGTAGTCCTTCGTGTGCGACATAACCGGCCTAGTACTCGCCCCCCCCCCCCCCCCCCGCGCGCGCGCGCGCCTGCCGCACACACACCTCTCGCAGCCCCCCTCCACTTGATTCGTCTCGAAAGGGATGCGTGAACAATGGCAAAATGACTCAAGGCAATCGATAAATGGTTACGCCCCCCCCCCCTCCCTCCCCCCTCGGCCTCCTCCTCTATAGGGCCACCTGGAGTTCTTCGTGTGCAACACCGCCGATCTCCCCAACCCTGAAAAGGACGTCGTCACCCAAGAGTGCTTCAACAAGTACCCCCTCACGCGCGCTGCCGGTGACGATGTCAACAGCCCCATCGACCCCAATTATTCTGGCCGGTACTACTGCGACCCGAAATGCCGTGAATTTGAAACGGATCAGACGAAGCACATAAAGTCAGATGGGGGATACATCATGACCATGAACTACCAGCTGCCTGCGGACCTTACCTGCGACCACTGCGTGCTCCAGATGGTCTACTGTGAGTTAACGGTTTTGGGGCGTTAGCCATAAAAAGGTGTACAGGACTGCACCCACTGCGTGCTTCAGATGGCGCATATAAGTGTTGTTTTTTCTGAATTTTAGCCATGAAACGGTACACATTGGTGAGCGAATGCGATTTTAATCGCGCCAGAAAGTGAGCCCCCCCCCCCCCCCCCCACGGTGCATGAGGCGATAGCCATAAAAAGGCACGAAAATGGTGTTTCGCGCCATTTTCAGGTACAGCAGCGAGAGCGAATGCAAGTTTCTAACTTTTTTTAAAACGCGCCAGAAAGTGGGGACCCCCTTTTGATGACTTTCGAGTTGCCTGAAACGTTCGCCGATCTCCAACGCACACAACTTGACGGTACACCTCTGTACTTGAATGTAAGAAAACTTTGGACGTAAGTATTGAGATAAGATGTTGCTGATAGTTCCGGACAGGGCGGTACCAAACATCCTGCTGCATGATTTCGTGGTGACAAGTATCTACCCCCCCCCCCCCCCCCCCCTTCTATCTGTATGCCTTTTCATCCATCGGGCACAATTTCCGTCACCCTGGGCACGAAGAGTTCAACCCTCGCAAGCACCGGGGGGGGAGGCATTAGCATCTCCCCACTTTGCCCCTCCTACGTCACGAATCCCCCCACCCCACCCCTCTACGTGAACAAACTCCGCCCCCCCCCCCACTCTAACGTCACTAACCCCCCCCCCCCCCTTCTATCTGTATGCGTTTTCATTCATCGAGCACAATTTCCGTCACCCTGGGCACAAAGAGTTCAACCCTCGCAAGCACCGGGGGGGGAGGCATCAGCATCTCCCCACTTTGCCCCCCCTACGTCACGAATCCCCCCACCCCACCCCTCTCCGTGAACAAACTCCGCCCCCCCCCACTCAAACGTCACCAACCCCCCCCCCCCCCCCCCCCCCCCCTGCGCCGCGCGCCTCCTACGCCAATGACAACCCCCCTCCTTCTGTTTTCGTCGCCGTGCTTCAGTCACTGGACACAAGTGCTACCACCCCGGCTACAAAGAGTTTAACCCCCCCAGCTGGCCGGGATCGTGCGCTCCGAACAAGGAAGACTGGGTGCTCCTGACAGACGAAGTGAACTACTGCGGTGACAGCATCTGGGACTACGCCGAGGAGTTCTGGGGGTGCTCTGACTTCTCCATCTCGGCCGGTGAGTAAAAATACAGAGGGTACAAAACGGGTGGTGCCCTCTTCGCCTCATATTGTTTGAGGGCGCTATGTATAACCAAAATATGGTCGGGGTTGTTTCCAGCCTCTCCTCCCCCGACCCTCGTGCTCATTTGCCCGACCTTCAACGCCAACCCAACCCAACCTAATCCAACCCGACCCAACCCAACCCAACCCAACCCAACCCAACCCAACCCAACCCAACCCAACCCAACCCAACCCAACCCAACCCAACCCAACCCAACCCGATGCGAACCAACCACTAACATCCGTCGCCCTCCCCCCCTCCCCTTATCACCCGACCCTCTCCCCCCTCGACAATGATCTCTCAGACGGTTCGGCGCCCGCAGACACCGATGCTCCCGACGGCACCGATGCTCCCGACGGAACCGATGCTCCCGACGGAACCGATGCGCCCGACGGAACCGATGCGCCCGACGGAACCGATGCGCCCGATAGGACTGACGCACCGTCACCCACGCCTGACATGACTGCAGCACCCTCGGACACAGGTAGGATCATCGTGTACCTGTATACTCACTTGTGCCAAGTGTTTTGAACGTCACGCGTTCAAGTGTTTGGTACTAGTATCAAAATATTTCAAGTAGTACAGGATTAATAGCAGTAATGGCAGTAGTAGCAGTAGCAATAACGGTAGCGTTATTTTAGCAGTATAGTAGCGGCGACTGTACTTTCCGGCAGTAGTAGCAGTGAAGTAGTGAAAATTGCCGTAGCAGCAGTGTCAGTAGTAGCAGTAGCAGCACAGAAATGACCCCACACTGAATCTTCATATTTTTCCACGGCTCTGCAACATGATGTATAGCATATCTCTACTGGATCATCTAGATAGTTTTGGGAAGTTCTGTACGGTGGAGTACATATTTCCCGGATGGGAGCCGTACGATCTGCACGATCTAGCAAACAGATAATTCAGGGTAGATTATGTACCCTTTGTGTACAGATCCTGCACAACACCTCCTAGCGGCAGATACAGGGTTTACTGTACATGATCCATAAGATCTAAATGATCTATATGATCTATATGATCACTGTGATCTATACGATATCTGTGATATACATTATCTAGACCGTGATCTGTCCGAGGTTTGTGTTTTTTTTTGGTTTTCCTAAAAACGACTGAGTATAATAATGGGGGAAGTGGTCGATTAACTTTCAATAATAATGATTTTTTGTGTCAATGTCCCCGCCCATCCCCCTTCCGGTGTTGTGCGCTTTCAGGAGGCGGTGACAACGCAGGCACAGACGAAGTAGGCACAAACAGCGCTGGCAACGAGGAGGGATGTGCCGATTCTGTCATGCCCTACGAGCAGGTACGTGCATGGCCGATAATCACGAGAAACAATTCATAGCCAGGACAGATCTCACGATCTAGATCATCTAGATTCTATAGCTGAATCATACCACGGTAGGTAGAGGTAGGGGTGCAGCAAATTCTCAGAATTTTCTGAGCTCCTAACATGAGGAGCTAGCTGAACATCAACATCATCATCCATCATCCATCACCATGCATCGTCACCCGAACCATGGCTTCGAAGAAGACATTCGTTGGCTGCATGCAGTAGTCCTAAACAGCCCGACCAAGATTTTATCTGCACTACAGAGTACACCTAAACAAAGATACTCGTAAAATGATTACAACTGACCGACAGCCCCACACTTGAGATCAGAAAGATTTGTTTGCACAGAAAGTGCAACCCCTACCAAAAAATGACCGGCAGATCACGATCTGACAGATCACGATCTGACAGATCACGATCTACCTACCGTACGTAATAGATCATTCATCATTTATAGCCTATAGTTTCCGTTTCTTGAGATGTTGCAAATGCAAGAGCCGTACCATCCAGATCCCCACCCGGCAAATATTTGCGTAGGGGCCGTGTCGTACAGATCCCAACCCGGGAAAACATTATCTACATGGCGCAGATCTTACAGTTCTAGTTGTAAAGGCGTTAAAAATTTGACGGGTGATACGTTGAAACCCGGCACTCGAAAAGCTCTTGCACGTGTCGCCGGCCGGCACGGTTTGACGCATGCTACCTCTTTCTATCCGCGATGTTGTGTGAACGATATCGACCGCATGCGATAGTTGGCGCTCAAACTGTTACCCTTCCCCCCCTTCCCCCCATCCCCGTCCCCGTTACCCTCGTGGCACGTCTGTCTGTTGCGTCCGTCTACGCTTTCTTTTTCTGTCTAACCTTGGTGTACAGTGTGGCGGTGATGACTACACAGGTTCGACGTGCTGTGTAGAGGACTACGTGTGCGAAGCCTTGACCGACTGCTACTCCCAGGTCAGTGCTCATATACTATCAGGGCATATATAGGTATTAAGAGTGGATGAGACGAGAGGTTTTGGAGTGTTGCATTGTCAAGTGTTCGAAGAGAAAAGTGGGATACTTGTTTGTCCAACCCAGCCTCAAAACGTCATTTTGTTATACCGTACATAACCCATTTATTTATTTTTTATGCTTTTTCCATTAATGTTAATAATACCATATCATTGCATTTGCCTTCCGGCAATGTGCGTGCAGCGCACAGTTCATTCTGAGCGCAAAAAAAGCCGACACAACAATACGCTGAATACTATACCACTTTTTGCTCAATCCATTTTCCTTCCCTTCGTGTACTCCCTCCAATGCGCGCCACCTCCCGTTACCCCCAATTGCTGTTCATTTGATCGGTCGAATTCACAGCTTTGAACTCTACTATTTTTTTGCATTGAAAAAAGCGACCAAGTACGATAGTACCCAATAATGATGAGTTTATCAGATCTACTGGACACTGTGGTGGAGCCATAAGACAAGACAATGGAGAACAAGCATCGTTCCCTCAGGATGTATGCATGTGTAGAACTGCGCCTACGTTTTGGGCGACAATATACTTGGAAGTAGTATGGGATATTTTCATGTAGTAGAAAAAATGATTATGTCGTCCTTTTGACGCTCCCTCCTTGCTCCTCTCCCCCCCTGACTGCCTGCCGTGTTGCCGTGTTGCAGTGTCGTCCGATCAAGATCTAGGTGCTCAACCCAATGGCCACCGACCCACATGGAACGTACCTGATAGTAGCCGATCTATCCCAAGCCGCGCTGAGAGCAAGCAAAGAAGAAAAAATGAACCAGGGAGCGAGGAGGAGACCAACCTAGCCTCCGAACGTTGAAGCTAGCTTGTAAAGCTGACCATGAAGCTACTACTGTAGTTCTGCGAGAAGCACGGGCGGGCCTCCAGCCTGTGCTGTGCGAGCGAGCAAACGAGTGTTCTTTACCTGATTCGGCTCCGGCAAAGAAGTCCCTGGGGATAACTGGCCAACACGAGTTACCCCCTAGGACAATAGCCTAACTAGCGCGACTTGGGAGTAGTTCTTTACTCCATGCAGCTCCGGCAAAAAAACAACCCTGGGATAGACAGTTGGCTAACTATAGCGACTTAGGAGACGTTACTCGTGTTGACTCTATGCGGATCCAGTAGGAAAATCCTCTGGCACATTGGGCTATATAAGTAAATCGCGACCCAGGAGCAGCGAGTGGCTCCAGTAAAAAAGCCCGCCAGGGTAAAACTGGCCAACAACGCGACTTTGGAGCAGTGAGGGGGTGGAAATATGATGTTAGGTATCTTCGTGCGGTTCCAATGTTCCCCCCTCAGGCGACTGGCTAACGCCGTTAGTAGTTTTAGCTTCAAGTATCACAATAGAATGCGGCAATAGTGTCGAGCGAAATCGGTTTCATCCCAAGCGGGCTATTCATGCTAGTCGTACCTCTTCTTGGAATGCTCGACGAACGCCACTTACTTGGTAGATTGTAGGTACAATATAGTTGACGGTGTGGTACTGTTTTAGATTACATGGGCACTATTTCGTACCATGCAGTAATAGGTACGCGTTATTTGGTGGGTGCACTAGTTCACGTGTGTGCGGTGTCGTGTTTTAGGATCATTTTTATACTAGGTTATAGGTTATATATACGGCAGGCAATGTTGCTGTGCTCACGAAAGGAAGATGCACCACCTTGGTCTTGTACTTGGAAGTATATGTTTTTTGACGTTGTTCACCAGCTTGTAGGCAATATTCGGTTGTGTGTGTGTGTTTTTTTCACATATCAATAGTGTCATTGGTAGTGGCGTTTTCGCTTGTTTTATTGCTGTAGGCAGTATTTAGTGGTGTTCTCCACCTCCTTCGCCGCTGTAGGCAGTACCTAGCATGACTGGTCACGGGCGGGGCCGGTTCACTTCTCGTGGGTTACGTCGGGTCCGGTCACTTCTCGTGGGTCGGGTCAGGTCACTTCTCGTGAGTTGGATCGGGTCACTTCTCGTGAGTTGGATCGGGTCACTTCTCGTGGGTCCGGCCGGGTCGTGTCACTTGTCGTGGGTCCGGTCGGGTCGGGTCATTTCTCGTGGGTCGGGTCGGGAGTCAGACAGGTCGGGTCAAGTGACACTAGTGGGTCCGGTCGGGTGGGGTCATTTGTCGTTGGGTCGGGTCGGGTCGGTTCATTTCTCGTGGATCGGGTCGGGTCGGGTCGGGTCGGGTCGGGATGGGTTGGGTCCCTAATCGTGGGTCCGGTCGGGTCGGGTCACCTGACCCGACCCTACCCGATCCGATCCGACCTGACCCGACCCGATCCAACATGTGGCGCTTGAAAACCTCTTGGCCCGTGAGATTTCGAACACTTCCCGTCCCGACGCGACTTGACCCGCGAAAGTTTCGAATGCCTTCCAACACGTGGAAATCGCTAGTATTTGGTGGTGTGTTGTGGTTCATTGTTTGCTTTGTTCGTCTTTGTTCGTCTTTGTTCGTCTTTGTTCGTCTTTGTTCGAACGCCTTCCACCCCGTATAAATCGTTAGTATTTAATGGTCATTTGAGGTTCATTGTTTATTTCTGTTTGTTTGTTTGTTTGTTTGTTTTGTCTTTGTTGAAATTTGTGAAAGTTTTATAGTGTGTTGCGCATTGATAGTTATGTAGTCGGTTCCATCTCAGTGGCACGAGAGTTTTTTTTATCTTCTTACGCCGACGAGCAACATTTCCTGATTGTCTTGGTGCTTGTTCCCCGATTCTTTTCTCACGCGCAGCGCGAGTTGCTCGGCGAAAAAAACACGCATCATTTTAGCGGTGAGGCGGTACGTTGCCGAGATAAAAGTCAAGTCGCAAGTTGACCAAAAGCGGAGAGAGGAGCAAACATAGCTTACTGCACCTATTATGGGTGGGTGAGACCTCCTCTCGACCCGTCAACCTTGTGAAAGGAGGGCAAAAAGGCAGACCTTTTATGACAATGTGTGGGCAAAAGGCGGACCTTGTGTCATACATGCACATGTATGTGCGCAAAAGGCAGACCTTGTGAACACCTTGCGGGGGGCGTCAGGCATCACGCGACGCGCGGGTTTTTAGCCCTCGTGCGGGATTTTTTTCGCTTTCGAAAAGGCGTTTTGAAACAGTCGGTCGGTCGTTGGGATCTTGCCTACCCCGCAGTACTTGTAGGCAGTAGGAGAGTCGGTCAGCGTGAGGTGTCGGGGCTTGAGGCCGGTTGCCTGCCTTTGGAGGGCGTACGCCGCCATCATGTCATCGTCATCGTGTAATTTGTCTTTAAAAGTTTGCTGATTTCCAACGGGTGGGATAGGGACCTACAAGAGCCGTTCCTGACGAACGACAAAAAACTCATGATTCCTGACAAAAACGAACCAACACGATTATTCCGGACATTTTGAGTTTCTAAAACGTCGATTTTTTAAAAAGAACAAACACATACACGTGTTTCTTGTCAGGAATCCCGACATCGCTATGCACGGGAAAATTCTGAACTTACTTTATCGAAATCAGGAATCCTGACAGTTACTACGATATTTATTCGTGAAACGCTCTGAAACGGTCACGTTCGTTTTTGTCACAATTCTTGCCAAATTTTTTAGTGGCCCTGCGAGGAGTATTAGCCTATGATAGGCCTCTTGTCTTCTGTCTTACCTGCAGCTACTAGCGCAGCTTTGTCTAGGCAAGACGAAGAAGAGAAGGGCATCCACGACAAGGTAGCAGTCTATGAGAGGGTGGGAGGCCTCTTTCTTACAGTAGTAGTAGTTCGTAACTTATTTCAATTTTTGTCTTACATTAGGCACCGAAGTAGAACTGAACAAGAGAGAGGGCTCTGTGAGTAGTCCGTCACAGGCCGCTCATAGTTTCCGCGTGCTTGCAAGCGATTCGCGTAGCCTTGTTTGGGTAGGATGAGAGAGGAGAACAGTCTGCGTTAGTTGGGCTCATTTTATTCCCTTGCTTGACAGTTGTTGTTAGCAGTAAGTCGTGCGTACGCTTTTTTGTCTTTTCAAAGCCAAAGTCAGAGGGTTCGAGGTCTTTACGAGTAGTCTGGGCTTCTTCCCGTTAGCCGTGCATGCAGCTATCCGCGTAACCTTGCCTATCAATAACAGGTACGACGAGAGACCGGCCTCTCCGACGAGCAGCCTATGATAGGCATCTTGCATTTCTCTTGCTCGAAGCTTTTTCGAGTGTTCTTTGTCTTGTCGAACGCAATGTGAGAGGGGATGGAGGTCTCTACGAAAGACTAGTAGTAGTCTGTGATAGGGGTCTTGTATTTATCTTGTTTCGAAGTTTTTTTTTGCGTAGCCTTTTCCTATAGATAGGTAAGACGGAAGGGAGGGGGAGGGCTCTACGACGATTAGCCTGTGACGGGCCTCTTTTCGTCCTCTTTTCTTGCAGTTATTCGCATGTTTTTTTGTCTTGCCTGCGCAAGGCGGGATGAGGGGGGGGTTCTACGACGAGCAGTAATAGGCCTCTTTAGCTTGTCTTTCTTGCAGTTGTTCGCATGCTCGGTTGTCTTGTTGAATTCAGATGGGAGCGAGGGAGAAGTCTACGAGTAGTCCAGGCCTTTTCTTTCCTGTTTTTATATTCTTTTGCAGTGTTTAATCGCAAATGTTTCGCGTGAATTCATGTTTGCTATGCTATAATATAGTAGACCTCTTTTTTGGGCGTTTCCATTTTTTTCCAGTATTTTCGGTAACACTAATGCCCGCCGCAGGCGACTATAGCGCGAGATGGCGAGAGAATAAAAATTTCTGCGCCTATGGAGTAGATTTTGGGGGGGGGGGGGAAACGTCACACCCACCTTTGGGCGTACGAAAAGCCTTCGTCGGGGAAAGCAACGGCAACGGCAAACCAGAAAAATATCATCGAAGTAGATAGGAGATCAAGTGATCGCGATCCCCAACATAAAAAACAAAATTTTAAAGTAAGGGGAAGTCCCTTTTTTCCAGTAGTTTTTCAGTACATTAACGCTTGCCGCAGGCGGTTAGCGCGGAGAGAGCGGGCGATAAAATCTTTTGCTTTGTCGATCGAGTGCATTTTTCTGGGTGGAACGTTTATGCGCCTCATGGCGCCTGACATTCCGAGAAAAGGGGGCGAAATGGCGAAACAGAAAACAAACGAATTCAAGAGATCCAAAGCAGGACAAAAAGTTTCTTTTTTCATCCCAACAGTTGATTTTATCACTGTTTTGGCAATATTGAACGTTTTCTTTCTTGCCATGTGCGTCAAAAGATGCCTCAAAAAAGAAGAGACAGCAGCAGCACAACAGCTCGCGGCGCAATGCTACTGCTACTACTACTACTACTACTACTACTACTACTGCTACTACTACTAGTAGTACTACTGCTACTACTACTACTACTACTACTACTACTGCTACTACTACTACTACTGCTGCTGCTACTGCTACTGCTACTGCTACTGCTACTGCTACGCCTACTGCTACTGCTACTGCTACTGCTACTGCTACTACTACTACTACTACTACTACTACTACTACTACTGCTACTGCTACTGCTACTACTACTGCTACTGCTACTGCTACTGCTGCTAGTACTACTACTACTACTACTACTACTACTACCACTACTACTATTGCTACTACTACTACTACTACTACTATTACTATTGCTGCTGCTACTATTACTACTACTACTAATACTACTACTACCACTACTACTACTACAACTACTACTACTTCTACTACTACTATTGCTACTACTACTGCTACCACTACTACTAATACAGCTAGGGTACATATTCTGCCTAAGAAGCTCTACAACTCGTCCCAAGAAGACGCGCGCCACGATATATAGTCTAAAGGTATACCCCTTTTTTTGGCCAAATACTTTTCTGGAAACTCGTCGAAAACGTCATTCTTTTTTTTGCAACACACATGATCCCTCATGATCACGATCATGATTTCTCATGATCTCTCATGATCTCTCATGATCTCTCATGATCTCTCATGATCGATCACGATCACGATCACGATCATCATGATCTCTTCTATATGCCAATTAATAGGCCATAGGATTGGTCATCACAAAAGACACTTACCTTCAGCTTGCTCAAAAACAGTATTTATTTGGGTGGGTTATAGACTAATGCTCCTCGTATGAAGATATTATAGGGCCCTTACGACCGACACAGGCCACCCATTTGCAGATCTATCTACACTAGGCAGGTCACTCACATGTCTTCAGAAGAAAAGCTGTTGTATTAAGCCTATTACCACGGACGGAACTGCTGCATCGCTGTGCGTGATGCCCATCCGCAGTATCCTTTTTTTTCGATACCTACACGCCCGATTTATCCCAATATCCATACCCCACACCCTATTAATAGATCTTAAGCCTTTGCTAGGCCCCCAGCAATCGACGAAACAAGTGCAAGGGGTTGGCTGCCTCGCGGGGACTGCAGTCTCGATACCAGAAGCGCCATCAGGCGTGGAGAAAAGTAGAGAAACGTAAGAAATTATCAAGTTAAATTGGTGTAAATTAAAGTGCTGACATAGGCGCGTGGCCCTTCAATCATACATACACGTGACTCCCGAGTCACGATCATATACCGAAATATTGTGCCCGTTCGGGGAACCATGCGTTCCGCCACATCTATGAAGACATGTTTACGGTTACACAAACCGCAGCATATGTGGACCAGACTCTGACACAAGTAAACCCCCCTCTGCAAATAACACAGTCATGATAGCGTCAATTCAAACCGAATACCAAAACATCCAAAACATGCTTATTGAACCAAAATATCAGGTACTACTGGCTTTTCTCCAACGTCTTCCAGTAATCAACATTGAGCCTTCCCGACGAAGCAATCGTCGGCTGAAAGAAATAGGAAAACACGTTATTCTGCACAGTAGTTATTAATAGTGTTCATTGCTATCAGAGAATGCTCTCAACTTTAATATCCTGTCCAAGACGAAACGAAAAGCAACATAACTACCAACAATCATATATATACCAAGAACCAATAATCAAAGCAATACCTATACTGGCTGTAATTTAGTGTCGGTATCCGATAGTCATGACAAAGACGCCGTCGAAACTGGAACCGTTGATAGTTCAGTGATCAGTCGAGAATCGGAGTGTGAACTAGGTAAGACACTTGCACAGATGCGCAGCACTAGTCGAACGTAGTATCCATTTTTTATCCGAAAATACCCTCAAGACTCAAACCAACTCATATTCTACCTTCTTCCTCAGCACCGCACAACAAAATATCAAAAAACCAAGAACTCGAAGATCTCGGTTTTCAATCATCCAGAAGAAAGCGTCGTTTTTATCCGGCTAGCCCCTTGACTCTTTCTTCGTCAGTTCGCCGTAAACCAGGTTCACCGATTGCTCAAGTTTCCCTTTTTTACGCCGACCACAGAAGCACCTGGAGTCACCCGTCACAACCAAACTTTCAAGGACACGGCAGGGTATCATAGGGTGCCCCGATTTGAGCCACTCGGACGAGTGACCCTCTATCTCACGGGCTTCAAAGACTTCAAGATGGTTGTTTCAGCGCAGCACACCTCCCACTACATTCCGATTCATATCGCAGAATTGAAACAGCGCTAAAGATTGGAGACCGCAAATAAAATAGAGGGGTCGCTCGCGCGAGCGACCCCGAGCCACCCACCGCAAAAAAGACCCCAAAACGGTCCCCGCTACCGCGGCCTTGCTCACCCACACACGCACACAGTATCAGTAGGTAACAGCAGTAGGCAACAACAGTAGCGCTTACCAAACCTTTCATGGACCTTTCATCGATCAGTACGTATGTATAACTCGCTCAACTGCAAACCAGGCATTCCGGAAACGAAGTCAAGTTTCAATCCACAGCGAAAAACAAAGCGACCAGACCACTAGGCACCGCGAACATTCGAAGCCAACTACTACTACTACTACTCAACTCCGCAGTTTCGTACCATCATCATGCACCTAAAACTCCCAAAAACACCACCAGGTTACGGTGAGTTAGTGACCACTGTAACCTTCAACACGGCTTAGACCCGTCTCGGTCTTCCACATCTCGTCTCTCCGTCGTGGCCGCGATGGCTAGGTCCTCTCTCACCCATCTTCTGCCTGAGTAATTGCAAGTTGGGATTCAAAGGGAGACTCGGGGTTGACAGCGCAGCAGCAAGGAAACACGTTTGTCGTGAGAGCACCATGGCATCCAGTCCTTTTATCGACGGAACGGAACTAGGGTTACCATTCGACTTGTTATTTTCCTATTACAAGTCAAAGCATTATACCAGATATGCTGTTTCCATGTACCTCCTGCTTTGTGTTCACAGCGAGCGCTGAACCAAGTTCATACAACCATAGGGGGGTGGGGGGGGGGGGGGGGGGGGGGGGGCGTACTCATTTGTTGCTTGCCTTAGTCATTCGATTATTGACCACGCATCCCTTTCGAGGCGGAGCACCGTACCATAGGCGGGTTCACATCCATTATTCCAAGCTCTGTACCCGATACTAACCACAAGATAAAATGTAAAGAGTAGAATTAAAAAATGAGGCCATGTTCCATGTTCCCAAATCATGTAGTTAGGGGTGAGGGGGGTTGGGGGGGGGGGGGCGTACTCATTTGTTGCTTGCCTTAGTCATTTGACTATTGACTACGCATCCTTTTCGAGACGGAGCACCGTTCCTGCTCCTAACAGATACTTTTACACCTCCAACATTTGGGCTCTCATTACGCTTTTTCCATCTATTACATATAAAATCTTTGCTTATCCTATGTCCTTCCTGCTTCGCCGTCTGTGGCCACCATATCTATCTCCTAGGATAGCGATCCTCGCTACTCGGGGGGAAGGGGGTGCGTGGGTAAAAGAAGATAAGCGGCTGCGTGCAATCGGTAACTTGAAACCTCCAAGTTTTCTTCGAAAAATCGCGAACAAACCACGGTAATACAAGCCGAGTATGAAACACTGACACGTCTCGAGGCTCTGTCTCAGTGCTTAGAGTTGCAGTGGTGGCACCGATGTGTCTGTTAAGATCACTTGTGAAGAAGAAAGAAGACAGTTTGAATAGTGGTGCTTATGTGGCCAAAAGACAGAAACGAAGAAAAGAAGCAGGAGAATGAAGGAGTTGTAAGGAGGTATAAGGACGTGTAAGGAGTAATCGAGGTAGGGCTGACCGTCGCCCGATCAATACGGCACAATGCCCATGCTACGGGCAGATGTACTCTACGGGTGGTTGCACTAGCCGACCTATAGCAACTCCCTGTAACGTTCCCTACAACATTCTCATATACTTATGGTGGTAAGCTAGTTATCCTACAATGTAGTTAACGTCCCGAAAGATACGTTGAATACAGTGCGTCGGCAAGATGGAGCAAACTTAACCTCGCTGCATGTTGTAGTTCCCCGCATCTGCATTAAGATACTTATTATACTCGTGCGAAGTGACTGCACATCAACACAGACAATGATCTCAATATCCATATATGGATCATAACATCCATAATCCAATACACCCCCTTGATGCAAAGTCAGTTGGCCCGAAAAAAGCTGAAACTCAGACAAAAATCGAAATACAACTGAAACCACATATTCAGTCCTGTGTACTAAAAGCGGTAATACGGGTATTTAAATAAAAATACAATAGGAAAAAATACCCCCCCCCCAACACAAAAAAAAAGAAAATGAGCAAAGGCAAATACCTGGGTCGTGCTTGTTTTGCTGTTGATGTTGCTGCTACTGGTGCTGAAGACTCGTCGTGCTCTAGTCTTCGTAGCTGTTGAAGCGTAGAAGAAGACCTCGCGTAATGTCGATGATTATGTGTTGTAGATGTTAGTGAACGCTTTTGGTGATGATGATGATGATGGCGATGATCGACCGTTCTCTCGTGGTCGCCGCGCCTTGGTACTGCTCGTGGAGTGCTGTTTACCGGCTTGCCGTTGTTGCTGGTGGTGTTTGACATGCCCTCAATAAAGTGAGATGCAATCAACCCTTTGCGTCCCCCATCCTCAACGGAAGAATGCCTAATAATAAAGTCGAGACCCCAATCGCGTGTTGTGTTCATGCTGTGTGCGGCGATGCCGACCGAGCTCGTTGCACGTTTTGGTTCGTAGCTCACGAACCACGTATCTGGTCTAGATTTTGCTAGAGATTCCCTTGATCATCTGCATGCCGAAGCCTTTGGTGCTGGTGATATTTGAACTGGCGTTGTGAACGATGGTAGTCGGTGATGCTGTTCGTCTTCATCGGGAAAACGGGAAGATTTTTCCCGTGCGATTGCATAAGAAATCTCGGCGGAATATGACCCAGCTCAACGCTAAGGATGCTTCCTAGAGGTGAGCCCCGTATTGTTTGACGGTGGAGATGTCGTTGTTGTGGTCGGTGGAGTGGCAGCCTCTGTTGTAGATGACGTTACTCCTATCGTGGCAGGAACTGCTGATATACGAGTAGTCGCTGATGAAGCTGATATTGTCGTTCCAGCTGCTGTTGTTGTAGCTTGAAGGCGTGAAATGACGCCGATACCCTGTCGTCGTGATAAGAATGTACTTGTAGTCTTATGACAAGTAGATGTTGGTGGCGTGTTGTCGATTGTAGTAGTGCTGGCTGGAGCACTGCTTTCGATGTCGAATTGGCCATGCAGTAGACCTAAGCGAGGGTAAGAGCAATTTCCCTGTTTTGTCCCCCGTAAAACCGTGAACGTGCTGTTGCCGTGTTGGTTTGTTCTGTGCACGGTGCACTGTGCGCAGTTTGAGCGAATCACAACTGCTGTACACACGTTGGGACCCCTCTCTGCTGTGAGCCGAGACCCGTGTACAGGTGAAGATGATGGGGGAAAATATCCCGCATCTACGGGGGAAGGTGTTGCTTCCGTGCCAAGCTGTGTAGTTGTAGATGTGTCGGTCGGCGGTGTTTCCCTCGTGCCAGACTGAGTGCCCGATTCGTCAACGTCCTGGCTGCGTGTAACAACTCGTGTAGGCATTCTCGCGTGGTATAGCGCTAGCAGTCTTCTTACCTGCTTCTCGCGTGAAGCGTGAAATCAGTATCCTCTCTCGAATATCCCTGATGCACTTGGCGTAATTGTAGATGCGATACCTCTCCTGTGTCGAAGCCCATCTTGCTTCTTGAAGAATTTTCCAAAATTCCTCCGCATTTCAGGAAATGCAGATCCTTTCTCGAACTTCTCGGAAACGTTCGGCGATCTCAGCGGTACGCCGTTGCGTGGTGCCTGTAGATGTGTAGATCAATGGGCGAGGCTCATAACCTGAAACACTGATACGTCTCGAGGCTCTGTCTCAATGCTTAGACTTGCAGAGGTGGTATCGAAGTGTCTGTTAAGATCATTTGTGAGGAACAAAAAATAGTACAGTTTGAAAGTGGTGCTTATGTGGCCAAAAGATGGAAACGAAGGAGAGAAGCAGGAGATGGAAGGAGGTGGAAGGAGGTGTAAAGAGGTGTAAGGAGTGATTGAGGTAGGGCTGACCGTCACCTGATGAATACGACACAATGCCCATGCTACGGGCAGATGTACTCTACGGGTCGTTTTACTTACCACCAGACCGTCCTACGGTAAAGTTCCTTGCAATATTCCCTGCAATGTTCCCCGATACTTATGGTGGGAAGTTGGTTACAACTTGAATGCACAATGCACCGACGGGAAGCAACAAACCGAGTTTCCCCGCATATGGTATTTTTTTATCTGCATCTAGATTAAGATACTTAGAGTGCCTAGGGTTGTGAATGGAACAAATAGATACCAATGGATTGCAGAGTCCATGTTCCAACAGAGTAATCTTCACACGTGACAATGACCGCACTATAATGGGCTCCCAGTGATATTTTCAACGAACTATCTCGTACCGCATGCCACCAGACATTTTTAGTCGTCTTTACGTAAGTCACATGATACGTGGAGCAACTAAGCCAAACTTTTGATCAATATTATATAACGGTCGCTTCCTTTTACGAAATCGGCCCTGTCTTGGTTTTGGACAGGCGTTGGCCGAGGGCGAGACTCACTTGTTGTTTAGTACATGCGGCAAGGAGGTGCCTTCACAAACCTCTCTCGCGATAAGCGCGGGGAGATTTTTATAGAGTGAATGAAAGAGCTTGGGTCGTTATCGTAGAAGTCCCTGGGCTCCCGGTTGCGTTGGGGGTTGATATTGCCGAACGTCAACCTTTAAGAAGATCCTCTTTGATGGTTTTGATGGCAGCTCTCACAGACCCGGCGTTGGCTAACGCGTATTCATGGTTGGCATGTGTTATCGGACATTGACGGTATCTACGTAACCTGTCCTCCACAGCGTCCCCTCCCTCATGCGCCTCACGTCCATCTTCACGACGGATGAATGCAACTTCGGGGCGATCATTTCCAAAGGGAATCATAGTGGCAGGTGGAGTCTTGACAGGGGGGCGTATCGTCTTGACGCTCACTGCTCGCGTTCTGTACCGCATAACCCCCTTCGGTTGGCTATGACAGCACACTTCGTATTGAGTGAACACGTCTGATAAGTGTTAGGATTCGCACATTTGGTTTGCATGCCGGCAGCAACAATTCTGAGTTACACTGGTTGTCCCCTTTGATTGGACTCAGCACTATCTGTGGTGTGGCCACACAAACACCGCGTTCCTCGTGACGGCTGCAATTTATGTTTACGACACGGGCGAATGCTTCCGTTACACATGCTCGCTCGGGGATGGTGTGGCATATTTATGGTGCAAGAGTTGATTCCGTTTTCACTTGTTCGGACTGGTGTTGCTTTGTTGCGATGCAAGTAGTGTCGGATTGATGTGTTTGTTAGGCGCGCACCCCTTCACATCGGTTTGTACTGGTTAGGCTCGCGAGACCGGACAGCTTGGGGAATGACCTCGGTTCGACCGCATGGTCTCGCCGAGATGTCTGTGACCGAAGCAGGTCCCTTCGAACTACGTACTATGGCAGAACGGTGGTACCAGTATACTCGTGGTTGTTGCATATGTGCTCTTGTTTGTGGATTCCTGGAAGCTATCGTTTCTATATTTTCGGTTTCCGGAGACAGAGCCTACATTGCGGGACAATCTTCTTGCCAGCAAGTGCCCAGACGAATGCTGATAGAATGCACTCTGATGTTGCTACTCTCGTCACGGGAGGCATCTCTATATTTTCCTTCCGTAGGTGATACCCTTTTCTTACCTTGCTACCTTGCTACCTTCGCGTTTCAGTTGTATATTTATATTGCCGCAACACAAGATTCTGAATCACAAAAAGTATTACATAATGCAATTTGTTTTTGCGGAGTTTTATGCCCCAAAAACGTGTGTTGTACTACAGTACTTCTAAAATTGTTTAAGCGCTGATTGAAAAGATGTGGGCAAAGGAAGTGTGGGGAAGAGGTTGGCAGAGGAATGTCAACATAGTAGGAAACTTACTACTGCTTTATGGAAGGATATTCGATATATATCGGAACGACGTCTAAGCTATGCTGTTGGAGGGCACTCTGGGGCGGTAGTCCCTCAGCAGGTAATTTTTTTTATCTGAAGGGAGGTGTGGAGACACACCGAGGTTGGTTGTACGAGTAACCGCGCGCCCCGAGGTCAACGGCGAGGATAATTTCAGAGTGCCCCCGAGGAGCCACCTGGGGTGGCTTTGAAGGATTGTAATGACAATGAGGCGGTACGATGTAGGTGACAGGACCTGGTATCCGCAGGATTGAAAACAACAGTTAACCTGCTATACTATCTTTCGAACGAATGTTTTCGGTACTAAAAGGGCTGGCCGATTTGTTTATAACTAACTGCACCTTATACTCCACGATTGAGGACAACGTGCTTTAAATAAAAAGAACGTTCCACTCTTATCTAATTCCAAGTAAATTTTTCCACAAAAACGGGTCTCGGTTTGGAAAACAGTAGAAGACTTGATAGGCGCTTCAAACATGTGCGCACACTGCGCAGAAGTCGCGAGTGAGCATACCGTCTCGTTGTACTACGAGTAGCAAAAGTAGCGTGCAGGGAAGCGAGCCTCGTCGTGCTTGTTCGTGTTTTGACACGTGGTTAGCGATGTTTAGAAACAATCTTGTTTTCGAGATCATTAAATGTCCGAGCTGAACCCAGTCACTCTTAATGGTCCGTTTGGGACTGAGGCGTGAGTCATCTCACGTCAGGGGTGCAGCAGAAGGTTCTAAGAATTTTCTGAGCTCCTAGCACGAGGGCCTCAATGTGATCACCATTCATCATCACCCGAAACAGGACTTCGAAGGCATTCAACCGCGCAACTCGACCGACACTTCCATGCGCTAGTCCTGAAACAAACGTTATCGTCAAAAAAAGTACCAGCCTACTAAAACAGGCACTTCTTCATTGAGGAGCTCAACCGGTCAACCAATCAGAAGGTCACAAACATTAATTAACCCAAAAACTGCAACAACAACTAAATTATAAAAACGAGTAACTTAGTGCGGTCTTATCAAAAGTTCTACGAAGCGCATGCAACGGCGGGCCAAGTACCTTCATCATGCTGCGTACGTGTCGGAGAAGACGCTCCTTACCCTGGTAGCCCGGGCTGATACGGCACATACGGTACATACGAGCGACTCATGCCGTAATCGTCTAATTTTTTTCACGTGTCTATTAATAGCGCCGAGTTGCGAATACAGTTATTGTTTCATTTGTCATCCGACAGTGTGCAGCGTTAGCAGTGTCAGCAGCAGCAGCAAAAAATATGGTGAATCAATCGAAAATCCAGATCACGAACAACAGTAAAATCGCCGAAATCATGAATCCAACAACGAACATCTACGAATACTATTAATAGACGCGCGTCCATTTCTTGCTGAGCTTACCCCCTCGAGGCACCAGACCAGAGCTAAGCCCTCCTCTCCATGCGCTTCCGAAAATAAGCATTGCGGATACTATTGAGTCTAATTGACACACGGCATGTATGAAAATACGTGGATGTGTGGTGAGCTTAAGCTTTATTTTCCCCATCCACAGGAGGATTAAGAAAAAGAAAAAGGTCTTCAGACTGGCTCAAGTAAAAAGCCCGAAAACTATTCCCCGGCGAATGTCCACGCCGATTTTTTTATTCAGACTGAAATTTTGCACGTGTTCTATGTGCCGCTGCGAAGACCTCACTTGACTTGCCGTTTTGTTTGTTTTGCTTTTTCCCTTGATTTTTCATCAGCCAAGATTTATGGAAAATGTGGACCACCTTGGACCACACATTTCTGGCGAAGAAAACAAAAAACAAAAAACGGAGGTCAGACGTATGTATGGGCATGTAGAACACGTGTGCAAAATTTCAGGGTCTATCTATCAAAACCGGCGTGCACATTTCGACTTTTGTGCGTAAAAACGAGCAAGATGCGTCATTTCCTTCAAATGACTTGATTTTACGGTACGATCCAGTTTTTTTGCTAAATTCTGCTTAATATTGAACTATAGGCAGGTCCAGATCTTCGATGTTTTGCGCGAAAACTTCTACAGACATGCCTTGGATTGCCACCAACCGGTTCGTGCAAAATGCGGTTCGTTTTTTCGCCCCCGCTTCAAAAAAGCCTTGAATATTACTGAAAAATGTGAAGGCCTATCATTGGTCGATAGGAGTTTTGCTCCGAGATATGGTCCGAGGCCGTTATTTTTTAAAAATCATGTCACCCTCTTCCAGTGGTCATGGGGGTCACTATGATACCGAATATTATATTCACCCTTCGACTAGATATTGCGAGCGGCATTCGTGGGCGGGAGATTTTCGGGCTTTTAACGCGAACCAGCCTATAGCCTGGGCTTGCTCCGTGTGGCCAATGCTGTAATATGGTCACTTTCGTTTCCCGGTATTAGTAGCTGGGGCCGCTTCATGTGGCAATGGGGGGGCCGGGCGGGGGGGGGGTTGAAATCGACGAATGCCGCCATACTAACCCAAGGCCAACCAACCTTCGAACCGAACGAAAATGTATAAAAAAAGTATGAAAAATGGTAAATACACATACGTACTTGTCACCTCATTTTTCGATGGTTTTTCGTGGGTTAGGTTGGATTGGCCTTGAATTGTGGCGTTCGACGGTTTCAATACTATTTATAGCATAATGTGTTCCTACCCAATTCCTACCGAGCCTAAGTGGATACCTCGCAAACAACCCTAGTTTCCTCTTTAAAGTGCACAATCAGTCTATTATAAAACGAATGGTACGTGCATTCCTCCCCCCAGTGAAAAAAAAAAGTCCAAACCGGTGTTTCCGAAACGAAATTTAACTTTTGTTTCTGTCCGCCCGCCAGATCAATATATTCGCCGCAGCTTGCTCACATATTAAAAAAAAATGAAAAATAGTATCCATCATTCAGACCTTAGGAGCCCTCAAGCTTACTCCCGCTGTGGAAGCCACACACACCATGCTATGGTTCTGCGCGAGTCTCTCTTCTACCGGTACTCTCTATAGCACTCTACTTCTCTTGTCGTTTTACAAACGCTTCTCGTTTTTAAAACGATACAGACAAGAAAAAAAACTGAAGATTCAGCGGCGCCACCACGAGACCCGCCGCTTGTCCATTCTCTAAAACGCTTGCACTATTAATGATCAAGCTCTAGCTACTTTTTTTTGTTCTGTTTGTTTTCCTACCCCTTCTGTTATCTTCGCAATTTTCCTTCCTTCGTCTTCCTCCCTAGACACGTAATTCAGATCCAGGATCACAAAGCGGGCTCTTCTCCCCCCTCCCCACTACGGCTGGTGCCTTCATTTTTATCGCGGGAATATGTCAGCTATTTCTTCCCTCGTCGACTCGCATTGGATTGTGCATACCTACGCTGCTGGCCGCTCTCAGCACTCATTTCCTGTGTGTGTTTTTTTGCAAATGTACTCAATAGTTCGACCCACGTGAGATTCGAATCCCAGAACCACAGAACCCACTCTAGTACCATTCGAGGGTAACCCATAGACCACCGGGGTGACCTAGGCGTCCCCGACGGCCAAAAGGGTGATGGTACTCATCAGAGTTTACTGTATGCATGGTATAAAACTAGTGAATCACTGCGCCATTTTTCTGTAACGAAAAACGAAAAACGCCCACTTTTGGAAAACGTAAAATAAACACAGCGCAAGTCTGCAGCTTTCGGCCTGTCTCCAAAAGCACCTGCCGTAAAAGCTAAAACCCGGCATACGAAAACGATACTTCCGGGTGGGCATTTTCTACCTTTACGTCATTTTTGACCTCTCTGAAAAAACGCCCTGCTCAATGGAAGTCAGTACACGAAAGTCATACTTCCGGGTGGGCATTTTCTACTCTCATGCCGCCTTTGGCCTGTCTCAAAAGCGCCGTCTCAGCATGGAAGTTAATATACGAATATTTTTACTTCCGGGTGGACATTTTCTACTTGCAATACCCAAAACATGAAGCACATAATCGAGAGCACCATCACCACCTTCACGCTCAACGTCAAGCCAACATAACGTACGTAATGTATGTCGGTTTTAAGCTTCCCCCCCCCCCGCCCCGACGTTTCGAAGGGGGTGCGTGGTCAATGGTCAAATGACTGTAAACAAGGCAAGCAACAAACGAGTACGCCCTCGCCCCCCCCCTTCGGAACGAAAATAAATCCAGTTGATATGCGTCGACGGCTGATGTTATACAGTTTTCATGGTAAATACGAGTACAGCAGGGGTCCCTCAGCAAGGCGGTGGTGTGCCAGAGCGATATGTCCGCCTTATCGGAAGAAGCCGCCTTGTTCGTTGCAGGTTACGAGTGCCGTAATTCCCCAATCGCGCGCCAAGCGATTTTGACCGCCTTATATCGGGATACCGCGTTATATAGGGATACCGCCTTATATAGAGATACAGCCTTATATAGGGATAACCCCTTATAGGGGGACGGACCCCTACCACACACTGCTGACGAGAAGCTTCGCTTTAACCCGCCACTACACCGGTTCGAGCAGTACTTCTGTCGAAAGAACAGGCTTCTATTAATAGAGCTTCCCTTTCCTCCCTCTGAACCAGCCAATCATAGACGCTCAACTTCCCATACAAACCGCACCTGTGTACTGTAGGTGGGAGGGAATTGATGCTGCTGCGATCGACGCCTCCCACGATAGAGGTGTTTTACAGCACTTTTTTTCTTAATACTACCCCTCACTTTCGGAGGTTAAGACACGTCCTTCTTCACCCAAAAACTGATTAGGAGAAATCCAAAACCTGCTTTATCGCGGATGAAAAATCGCATGGCCTAGGTATGCAACGAGAATTATGCAACAAAAAAGCCTTGTTATTTTCCGACATATTCTGGGTCAAGCAGCCCCATCGTTCAGAAAACAAAATAGTCAAAAAAAGGTATACCTCTATCTATCGTAGCACGAGTTAATCCCGAAATGCACACCAGGGTCGAGCAACCATTTTTCCCTGCGTGCCCGGTGTACGCTACTGGGCAAAAATCCCTCACACGTTCCAAGTATTTTGTCCCAGAAAAGACGTGGGTGCAGTGACTTTTGCTTCTTCTGGAAGAAATGCCACATTTACTCATTCCAAGAAATTTGAATTTTGTCCCAAAAACGTGTGTGCAGTTATTTTGCTTCAGGAAGAAAATGCCACACCAATTCCAAGTAGTTATTCTCAAGAACGTGTGTGCAGTTAGTTATTTTACTTCTGGAAGAAAAGGCTACACTCGTTCCAAGAAATTCGTCAAAAAAACGTGGGTGCAGTGACGTTTACTTCTGGAAGAAAGCCACACTATTTCCAGGTAATGTGTCCCAAAAAACTGAGTGCAGTTTTATTATTTCTGGAAGAAAAAGCCACACTAATTCCAAGTATTTCTTCCCGAAAACATGGGTGCAGTTGTTTTACTTCTGGAAGAAAATCCCACACTAACTCCAAGTATTTCTTCCCAAAAACGCGGGTGCAGTTTTTTACTTCTGGAAGAAAATTCCACATTAATTCCAAGTAACGTGTCCCAAGAACGTGGGTGCAGTGATTTGACGACTGGCAAAAATGTCACATTTCCTCCAAAACATATTTTCCCCAAAAAGTGTGCAGTGATTTTATTTCTGGAAGAAATTGCCATACCAATTCCAAGAACCAATTCCAAGCAACGTGTCCCGAAAACGTGAGTGAACTGATTTTACTAGTACTGGCAAAAAAGTCCCATTTTCTCTGACAGAAGCATCTGTCCTAAAAGAAAGTGTGTGCAGTGAATTTACTACTGGAAAAGAAAGCACACATATCCAAGTAGTTTGACCAAAAAGCATGGGTGCAAGTTGTAAAAGGCTTTCCTATAGACTACAGAACTTCTAAAAAGTCCCTGCCTACTGCTGTCGGCCCAACCGCACAAGACGGTTTGGGCCCGCATTTTAGAACCGCAAAGCCGCCAAGGATCATCCCACAAGAGTTTTCAAAGCCGCCAAGGATCATCCCACAAGAGTTCCAATTAAACCGTTTCCACGTGGGTGCACGTTTTAACCTTGCTACAACTGAAAAAACGTCATGCCCCACTAATTCCAAGTCAAATTTCTCCAAAAATACGTGGGTGCAGTTTTGAACCTTGTTAAAAACTCAAAAAAAAAACCATCCCACACTAAGGCCAAGTCAATTTCCCCAAAAACTACGCGGGTGCCGTTTTTAACCCCGTTAAAAACTGAAAAAAAAAACATCCCACACTAATTCCGAGTCAATTTTCCCCAAAAATACGCTGGTGCAGTCTTAACCCTGCTAGAACTGAAAACAAACATCCCACACATTAACTCCAAGTCAATTGCACCCGAAAATACGTTGGTGTAGTTTTAACCCTGTACAAACATCCCACACTAATTCCAAGTCAATTGTCCCCAAAACATACGTGGGTGCCGTTCAAACGTTTTTTTGTACTCAGAGGTTGTCGCAAGAGAGAGGTTGTCGCAGGAGAGAGGTTGTCGCAGGAACAAAAAAAGAGCAGGCGAATTTTCCATACGTACACTTTCATAAGAGACAGGAGAGCCAAAAAAAAAAACGGTCTCGAGAGCCGCCACGGGCCCCTCGCTTCTCCGCCTTAGCTTTGGATTTCGCACACTCCGAAGCCTTACATTATGTGCGATTAATAAGCGAAAAAAGGGGCACCCTCGCCTCCTCGACAGAAAACCACTATCGCTGCGCCACGCCCTGCCCTGCCCCTCCCCGGCCCGCCAAGACAAAACAACAGCTGGGCTAAAACACGAAAAACACGAACAAAGAAGCCGAGCAGTAAACCCAGCCAACAACGCGCAGCTCATTTCTTCTTGGCATTGTCCCATCCTCCCTCTCCCCGGCTCCGACCCGCCCCGACAAGAGAAACAGCAGCCGGGCAAAACAAATCAAAGCGAAAGACACCACCGAGCTACGAATAAACCCAGCCCACAACGCGTGACTCGTTTCTTCCTTAAAATTCCGCAAACGACCGCGGTGCATTAAATCCCGCCAAACAACGCAAAACGGCCCAACTCCTTTTTGGCATATCCCCCCCCCCCGCCCGTAGCCGCCGCCCATCACCGCCATCAAAAATCCAGGCATCAACGCGTTACTCATTTCTTCTTGGTACTTCCCCCCTGAGCCGCGGCCGCCGCCGCTACCATCTTGGGATCATCGCGCAGCTGGCGGGCGATGTCCGTGATCTCCAGGATGCGCATCTCTCGCGTCGCTCCGTCGACCCTAACAATGGCCTCGTTTCGACTCTTGATGATGCCAACTATCTTACCCGTGCGGCCCTTGTCCGGGCCTTTCAGGATAAGAATCTGTGAAACGCACGAACGAGCAACAATCAGAAATCAGAAATAAGAAATCATAATAATTATATTTTACTGTATGTTGGCATAATCAAACAATTTTACGTCCAGAACACTTTGCCGTAGGTATTTTCGAACAGACATAACAATCAGAAATATATGCTGTAGTCATAGCTCTAGTCAAACAATCACCAAAAAAGAAACAATATTCCAAGGTTATGTTCTGTAGGGTTTGTGGATTCCGGGTAAGAGTATGGGAGTCTTACAGAACTTCCAGAAGTTTCAGGTACGGGTATGGAAGTGTTACAGAACTTCCAGAAGTTCCGGGTATTGTGGCACGGGCGTACAGAACTCACAGAAGTTCCGGGCGGGTACAAAAAGTGCTGTACGAGTACCCCGGGTACTGTGGCACGGGGTGTACAGAACTCACAGAAGTTTTCGGGTACGTGTGTGAGTGTCCTACAGAACTCACAGAAGTTCCGGGTACGGGTATGAAAGTCTTACAGAACTCCCAGAAGTTCCGGGTATTGTGACACGGGCGTACAGAACTCCCAGAAGTTCCGGGTACGGGTATGAATGCCTTACAGAACTTACTGAAGTTCCGGGTACGGGTAATACCGGGGTAAATGCACACCCCCTCGGGGGGGGAATTCGATTTGAAGTGGAGGATTTCATCGAACTTGCATGGCATGTTCTCACTGGGCCAACGTCCCCGAGGCAATCCGTCGTAGCTTTAAGGGCACTATCGACGAAAAAAAACACCACCGAGAGAGGCGATAAATCGTGAACCTCAATGCATGGCGACCGGGGCAACAGCCGCGCTCACGGCTGCTGCTCTGCAACAGATCATACCATAGCGTACCCCGGCTGTGGCACCTCAAAAAAAATAATGGCGGTCGCAGCCCAATTTTGGCCATCAGCTCGATAAGCCAAAAAAAAATGCCACGACAAAGAAGCGAAGCCACCGAGAAAACTCCAGTGGAATCTTCCACTCGGTAGACGATACTGACGCCACCAGAATGTTCTTGTTTTGAAAAAAAAATGCTATTCCTGGAACATTTCACTCCTTTGTTGAGGCGCCTTCTAGAATATTATTAACATAAGATTTAGTATGGAAATAGGGGAATGTCATTGTGGCGAACGTGTGGTTCCAGCATTACAACGAGGGTGTTCGAATCCAAGAGCCCTAGCTAGTTTATCTCCTTTACCTCGGGTATAGGTGCTGACAGCCCCTAAAACGCGGCGGGATTTCCTCTGCTGGCGGTTGGTGCGTTGCCGCTGTGAGCTGCCACGCTATGCGCGCAGGCTGTTGCCGGCCCTGACGCTCTTTTCTCGCAGTGACCACGCGGGTATGCCAAGCGAGCTCACCAAGTACCAGGTAGCTAACAGCACTGCTGTAGTGCCTTTCTGCGCAGTAACATATCCGTTTTTTGAGGTCGATCTGTGACAGGGCGTACCCACTTTTACACGCGCTCGGTAGCACCGGACTCGTACATTCCAAGTATTACACTACAGCTTCTGCTGTAAGTCAGACGACAACCGAAATGCTCTCGTGTGCCTCGCCTGGACGACTGGTTACGTTCATCGTCTGGAAGGTTTGAAAATTCTTGGAGCCCTGCGTTCCTGCGTGTGTATAGACTGCTGTTGTATCAAAACATCGACCTTATTTACTGGATTTCAAAGGCTGGGTGAGTATCGCCCCCTTCCCACCTCCACGACTATTGCGAAGCATCGATCGGCTCTCGGGCTTCCACGACAAACTACATGCATTCCATGTTGCACTCATGCACACGCCTTCCAAATTTTCCACCGAAAACGATGGAGGGTACCAAACTAGACGAGGTCAACATGGAATAGCTGCTCCGCTCGCAACGCCATCAATCACTTTATCCGTCGGAGGCGCGCTGAGAACACGATATCCACAAAAGGCTGCATTCGAGAATTAATCTATATACGAAGCTTTCCTACCTTCCCCTCTAACCGCAGGGTACACGTCAGAAACAACAAGGAATCGCGTGTAAATTACTGCAATCCAGCTCTAGTTTTGATGTCATTGTCGCGTGCACAGGGATACATGATCACGCTAACGTTGGTGGTCAATCGCGGAACCCGTGCGGTTCTCGTCAGTTGAGTCAAACGGTCCTACGCCGCGTATGATTGTTGGCAAGCATACGGAATCGCGTGCTGCTATCGTTCTCCGCAGTTTGATACAAGCGTGCATTCGCCGGAGGTTTGACGGTACGGCTGGATGCAGATGGAAAAATGAAGTAACGTAACGGCGCCAACGTTGATAGTCAATCGTCGTACCCGCGTCCTTCTCGTGAGTTGAAGCAAGAGCTCCTACGCCGCGATAAATCTCGGCAAGGATTAGGAATCGCGCATGTCATGCTGCTATCGGCCTCCGCGGCTCGGCACAAGCGTACACGCCGGAGGTTTGATTTCATTGTCGAGGGTATAGGGATACATGAAGACAAAGTGCCGTTGACGATGGTGGTCAATCGTCGTACTCGCCTCGTTCTCGTGGGGTAAGAAAAAAAAATGCCTCGCCCGCAAGGATAAGGAATCGAGCATGCCGTGCTGCAATCAGGCTCCGCGGCTCGATACACGCCTGCTCGGCGGAGCGTTGACGGCACCGTCGAGTGCCCAGGGATACATGTGAAGCCATAATAACGCCAAAATTGGTGGTATATCGTCGTAATCGCCCCGTGCTCGTGAGCAAAAAAAGCTCCTACGCCCAGATGAATGTCGGCAAGGGTAAGGAATCGAGCGCGTGTCATGCTGCAATAGAGCTGCGCGACTCGATACGAGCGTGCACGCCAAAGCTTTCACATATTGAGTGCACAGAGATACATGGAAGATTTCATGGCGGTAGCAATTGTTGTTAAAGTGTAGCAATCGCCCCGTTCTCGTCCGTTTTGTGAATAAAAATATTCCAGCGGGGAGAGAAAATGTCGGCAAGGGTAAGAAATCGCGCGTGTCATGCTGCAATGGGGCTCCGCGACTCGATACAAGCATACACACCGGAGGTTTGAACTCGTTGTCGAGTGCACAGGGATAGATGAACAAGCAATTGCGATAAGATTGGTGGCCAATCGTGGTTCAACTACTACTGTCGCAATCGACCCGTTGTCGAGAGTTGAAAAAAAAATACTCCTATACCAAGATCCAGGGCGCAAGAAAACAAAATACCTGGACTCTTCCCTCGGCCGGCCAGGAAAAAAAAAACGTTTTTTGATCAAACAAAACAGGAGCTTCGAAGCCTTTTTTAACGCCTGTAGATTACCAAGACGTTGTCCAAACGACACGTGTATGTCGTGCGCGCGTTGTTGCCTCTCTATTGACCTTATTTGGTGTGTGTATTTGGTCTTGTCCTTGGATGTTGTTGGGCTATTTTGTTGGTTATCAACTTTTTTTTTCTGTTTTTGTTTCGTGGAGCTCAAATCAATTGGCGTAAAGGGACGTACCGAAAATTGCATTCCAACTTGAGCAAACCAATGCCAAAATGTCGTGGGCAAAGAAGTTGGCAAAATGATTTGCTTGCAACATTACGACACCTCGTCGCCTTTATTTTGTAGATGAATTATTTTACATCCGTTCACACTGACTGACTGGTCCACATCCCAAAACCCAGACTCTACGATACTTGAATTGAGCCCGCAGGCAGGCAGAGGACCAACACATTAGAAAAAATAAGGAGCAACTTTCTCGACGGTTTAAAAGGAAAAGTTACGCCGCGTTGCGCCGCGTTGTAGGCTTAAACGTTCAAACATCTGGTCTACAGCAGTAACTTGGTAGCCTCTGTGCCTTCTACAGCAGAGCCCCGTTGTGTACTGAGCTCGAGTCACCTGCCTGACATACGTTGCCGAGGCTGCCGGAGTTTAGAATCAGGTTGAACTAGGCAATCTTTCGTTTGAGTATTATACAGAGCTGTCCAAAGCCCTCGGCAGTTTCTTTCATCTCTGACTCTGACCAATGATGAAGTGACTTTGTCTAGTACCCAGTTTAAGGTCAGGTAACTTGTTGCGTATAGGAACTAGGTTGACTCGTTGTGTATATAGGAATTAGTACACGCGAGTAATCCCCTCCCCCCCCCCCCCCCGACCGGCCCGAAATGAAAAAAGGGGAGTGTGGGTCCAGGGAAATGATTTTCGTTCGCCCTTGCCGAGGTGAATGTCGGCAACGGTAATTAATCACGCGTGTCATGGTGCAGTCGGGCTCTTCGGCTCGTTACAAGCATATACGCCGCATGTTTGGCGTCAGTCATTGCCGAGTGTATAGGGATATGTAAAGATCAAATGCTGCTGACGTTGGCGACCGATCGTCGTAATAAGCCCGTTGACGTGAGTTGTAAGCAGAAAAACCTCCGATGCCGTGACAAATATCGGTGAGTGGAAGGAATCGCGCGTGCCATGCTCCAAGCGATCTCTTCGACTCGATACAAGCGTGCACGGCGGAGGTTTGACGGTATTGTCGAGTGCGCGGGGATACGTGAAGCCGGATTATCGCCAACGTTTGGTGGTCAATCGTCGTAATAACCCCGTTTTCGTGACTTCAACCAGCAAAAAGCTCATTCGCCGAGATAAATGTCGGCAAGTGCAAGGAAACGCACACGTGTCATGCTGCGATCAGGCTCCGTGACTGGATACAAGAGTGCACGCCGTACAGGTTTGACGTAGTTGTCGGGTACACAGGGATACATAGCGCAATAAATACGCGAACGATTTTGGTCAGTCGTCGTAATACAACCCCAATGTCGTGAATTATAAGCAAAAAAAACTCCAACGCCGAGATAAAAGTCGGCAAGGATAAGGAATGGCGCGTGTCTTGCTGAAACCGGCCTCCGCGGCTCAATGCAAGCGTACACACCGGGGGGTTGACGTCATTGTCGAGAGTATAGAAGATACATGAAGGTAAAATGCCGCCAACATTGGTGTTCAATTGTCGCAATGGCCCCGTCTTCGTGAGTTGAGGCAACATCTCCTATGCCACGAGAAATGTCAACAAGGGTAAGGAATCGCGCGGCTTACATGCCATTCAAGCTCTTCGGCTCGATGCAAGCGTGCAAGGTGGTGGTTTGACCGTACAGTCGACTGCACGGGGATACATGAAGCCGTATCATCGCCAACGTTGGTGGTCAATCATCATGACAGCCCCGATATGTCGTGAGTCACAAGCAAACAAAGCTCCTACGCCGAGGAATATTTCGGCAAGTGTAAGGAATCGTGCACGTTTCATGCTGCAATCGGGCTCCCCGACTCGATACAAGCGTGCACGCCGGATAGGTTCGACGTAACCGTCGAGTTAGCACGCAGGTAGAATACTTTGCTCGCATCCACCTCTGTTTCCTTCCCCCCCCACCCACCACCACACACGCACTCCCCTCCCCCGCGGCCCCACCTAAAATCGAAATCCACCAGAATAATAAACACTGCCCGACGGGTGTCATCACCTCTTTTACCTTTCGAGCCATCCATGCAGCAGGTCCAATCCATTTATATGGTCTTCAAGTTCAAATTTACCCCCGCCCGCGCCCCCTCATTCACCACCACCCCCACCATGGCCTAGACATAGCATCACACATACACTATACTCCTATACATTAATGCGACCGAAACATTTTGGAACCCCCCTCCCCCTCCCTGAAAACCCCGCCCTCCCCCCCCCCGATTATACGACTTACTGGATTTACTGGATATACATGGTAAAGTGATGTGTTCCATTAATGCGACCGAAACATTTTGGAACCCCCCCGCCCCTCCCTGAAAACCCCGCCCTCCCCCCCCCCCGATTATACGACTTACTGGATTTACTGGATATACATGGTAAAGTGATGTGTTCCACAGCCGTCATTTCTGTTTCCTCTCCAAAACGGGTTTTATAGTTTCCGTGCACAGCTTGATTACCATCACGCTGTTGACCGTGGTACAAGTTAATTTTAAGGGGGGCCGTCGACCTATATCTTCAATGAGGACACACACCATAATACGCGCAATCGGAGTATCTAACACACAGCTTGCAAAGATGAATTTCGACGAAATCTTCGATCTCATAGAGGAGGTGTATTTTAACATTATTAGAATATATCCAGGCTCCGATTAATACAAACAGAGCGAACGTTTTGTGATAACTACAGGTCGCAAACTGAGCAGCAAAACATGCAACAGTCATACAAGAAACGACATTGGTCGATCGCAACCCAATACATTGATCCTTGCCGGAACGGGTGCGGATATAACTTTGAATATCGTCAGTCTTGTTCGTTGTTGGCCGCAGCTCGTGGTGAGTACGGCAGTTTGCACGTTCAGCAGGATCTATTTTTGTGGTCTTGGAGGGTCATCGAGCTCCGCTCAAAGACAACTAGCAGACTACCGTATATTTCTCAGTTATAGGCCCCGTCTGAACATCGCCGTCACCGTGTACATATTATTGTCGTTTAGTACCACCCAATATACCGACGAGTCACGTTGATATCGCCGCCAGAATATTTTATATATTCAGCGCGATCTACCTTCACGGTTACCGCGCAAAAGTAGCCAACCCAATATACACACCGGCGTGCGTGCGTGGTCTCTCACTACTACTACTACTACCACTTCTACTACTACTACTACTACTACTACTGCTGCTACTGCTACTGCACTACTACTACTGTACCAAATGCAGCATTGCCCCTCTCATTGGACAACACTATTGGAGAAACATGTAAATAGCTCGGAACTTACAACAACATAAGACTGACTGTGTATAGCCTACGACGCGCGGCCAAGAATGTACTTCGTATGAAATCACCCCCCTCCCGCTGGATGGCCTCGTCCTTAGTCCTAACTTAGTCCTAACTTAGTCCGTCCTTAGTCCATCCTTAGTCCGTCCTTAGTCCGTCCTTAGTCCGGGGACACCGCGTCTACCAAGAAACTGGTATTCTCGACGACGAAAGAGGTTATCGGCGACAAAACTACGAAATTTCAAAACATGAAATTGTGCTTCCTGGCTCTGCCGGAATAAAGATGTTAACCTAAAGCAGGATTTCAGGTTTGTTGCGAGGGGGGCGATGCTGTACGGATACGAGAATCAGCGAACAGCTGTCGAATCACTTGTTTCCCGGGCAGTATCTCAGCCTGACGGGTTTCTTGTAGTGCTTGGAATCACTCGTTTCCCGGGAACTATCTCAGCCTGATGGGTTTCTTGTAGTGCTCGGTTTCTTATTGCCAAGCTGTCACTCTCGCCCTCCTGGGTGGGCGGAGTAACCCCTAAAACGACACGCACGGAACATAACTATCCTCTGTGTTTTCGGTAGCTTCGCTTCTTTGTCGTGGCACTTGGCTATCGAGCTGGTGGAAAAATTGGGCTTGCGACCACCATTTTTTTTTTAGGCGCCACAGCCGCGGTACGCCATGGTAAGATCTGTTACAGAATAGTAGCAATGAGCGCGGCTATTGTTCCGGTCACCACTCGTTGAGGTTCACGATTTATCGCCTCGGTGGTGGTTCTCGATAATGCCCTCACAGCTGCCACGTTATTCCTCGGGGACGTTGGCCCAGTTAAGAGCATACCATGCAAGTTGGATGAAATCCTCCTGTTCGAATCGAACTCCTCCCCCGAGAGCCTGCATTTACCCGGGTATTACCCTACGAAGAACTTTTGTAAGTTCCGTAGGACATTCATACTCGTACCCGAAACTTCTGCAAGCCCTGTAAGCCAATGCCACAAATACTCTGGGGTACGGGTACAGCATATGTATACCTGCCCGGAACTTCTGTACGTTCTGTACGCCCGTGCAACAATACCCGGAACTCTTGTGAGTTCTGTAACACTTCCATGCCCGTACCCGGAAATTCTGTGAGTTCTGTAGGACGTTCATAACCGTACCCGGAACTTCTGGGACGTTTGTACACCCCGTGCCACAATGCCCGGGGTACGGGTACAGCACCTTTTGTACCCGCCCGGAACTTCTGTGAGTTCTGTACGCCCGTGCCACAATACCCGGAACTCTTGTGAGTTCTGTAACACTTCCATGCCCGTACCCGAGACTTGTGGAAGTTCTGTAACACTTCCATACCCGTACCCGAAACTTGTGGAAGTTCTGTAACACTCCCATGCTTTTACGACCCGGAATCCACAAACCCTACAGAACATAACCTTGGAACTATCCGTTATACTACTAGTAGTGTGGTATATTAATTAGGACTAGCGCATAGAAATGTAGGCCGGGATGCGCGAATGAATGTGTTCAAAGTCATGTTTCGTGTGATGATGGATGATGATGATGGATGATGATGGATGATGCTGACATTCAGCTAGCTTCTCATGTTAGGAGCTCAGAAATTTCTTAGAATATGCTGCACCCCTACCTAGCGTGGGATGGCTCTACAGCAGTAATTGCAGTTTCGTTTTTCCTCGATTATTTCGGCCATCTCTAATCCGCAGCAGCGCGCCTTCGCTCGCAACAAACACGAAACCACTACTGTAGTAGCGCGTGATAAGCGGGCTCATCCCTGCGATCATGCCGTGGGCGTCGACTAAAGGCAGGACGGGTCTGCCAGCCAAAACTCTGCACACCATTGGGTGTATGCTGGTTTTGGAGTGTTTTGCGTTTTGCTACGGCCGTTTCGGTGGAAAGAGTCGGTTTTAGTGGGGATCAAGTCCGCGGGAGTGCCAAGCAGGAGCAGCGCGAGGTTGCGCAACGCCCTATTTGCAGACCCGTCCTGCCTTTAGGTTTTCGTCTTGCGATCTACGTAGGGTTTGCACCATCAAAACGGCCGCAGTCCTCTATTATAGCAGCCAAGTGTGTACTCCTTACACCGAGCCTAAACTTTCAAGCTCTGAATCTCACCTCGTCGCGAATGTCAAGCGGATTTTCGAACTGCACCACCCGAAAAATAGCCTACTGGTATAGATCGCACAGATCATGCATATCGGGGATATATCTGCTCCGAAAGACCCCATCTAGATCGTACAGATAATATATTTCGAGGGTCTATCAGCTCCGAAATATCTAGATCATGAAACGGGGGATGATATCTGATCTATCTGATCTATCTGATCTATCTGAACTATCTGATCTACCTGATCTATCTGATCTATCTGATATGTCCCATGTATGGAGGGTTTGCACTACCAAAACGGCTACCCGTTATTATAGCAACCACGCCCATTTTTACCACGTTCGTTGGATACCACTCCAAAATCAGTTGTCACCTGGGGTGGTTCCTTACGCCAAACACGGTATTTTTACAGCAACTGAAGCGTGTTCCTTCTACCGATCCCAGTTCAACTTGAAGCTCTGAATCTCACCTCGTCGTGAACGCCAGGCCGGGACATTAATTAGACTTTCACCCGAAAAACAGTTTGTAGATCGTGCAGATCATGTACGTCGAGGATCTATCTATCTATCTGCCCGCAAGATCTAAGGTCGTGAAAATTGGGGATCTATCTGGTCTGTCGGATATGTGCAGGGGAGGGTTTGCATCACCAAAATGGCTCTTACAGCAGCCGGGTTGTGCTCCTTATACAGTGCTAGTCTCCCTATAGTGCTAGTCATACCGGCAGTGTACCGGACACCGGCACTATTGGGCATAGCACCGATACAATAGTGGTCCCTATACAGTACCGGCATGTGCCAGGCGCAAATTCTGGCACTGTAGCGGCAACCGGCATGCCTCCGCACAAGCCGGTATGAGCCAGGCGGAAATTCCGGCATCATAGCGGCAACCGGCATTACTTCACAAATTGCCACTGCGTGTTAATCCCACCATTGCAATCGATTTCGCAGGCACCATGTACGGCAACCGGCACTACTCAATCGTCGCTATACAGGGGCATCTACTGAGCTGTGCCGGTACAAGTACAGCGGGTTTCAGACGCACCAATCGATTTCATCGGCACTATACCGGAAATAGGCACTATCAAACCGGCACTATAGGCAGACCCCACTGCTAGTTGAAAAATCTCACCTCGTCGCGAATGTCAAGCGGGACCTTGGAGTTCCGCTCGTAGCGCAACATTTCGTCAGGAATGTCGTTGAAAAACTTCTCCGTAGAAGATACCGGGTCGTATCTGTCACAAGCAAAGAACGGTTGCACAAGCCTGACAGATCACAATCTACACCACGTAGATCATGTAGATGCATGCAGATCATGTACACCCTGTATATCGGTATGATGTGCTCGATGGCTCCGTCAGGGCTGCAGCAATGCCGCCCGCACATCATCATCAGTAAGAACATACCAGCTTCACGTTATCACAGTACGGAACTGGAACAATTATTACACTAAAACTTCAAATAGTGCCAAGCTGAGCATCGAACACCCAACCGGTCGAATTCACAGCGCACGTATCAACCTGGGCGTCTTTGATTTTATTTGTTAAAAATAGCTTGCAAAGTTGAGTATCGACCACTCAAAGTCACAGCTGACGTACTTGAAATTTATTTTCATGTAAAAAAAAAACTGAAAGGTGAGTGCAAGCGTTACACTTCAAAAAGGCCATGCTCACATTGGAGAAATGTCGCCGGCTTTCATGAAACGATCGTACGCCAAAGCCAGCTTGACGTACGCCTTCTCCGCACTCCTCACTTTCTTGGACATCGATGCCTGAAGAAATAAAAACACAAAAAGGCCAGTCCGCAATTGAGCTCCAACAAGGAGCGGGCGGTGCTCGGCAGTAGGAGGGTAGACACGGAACATGCATCAACTCAGAGCCTACCCTACCCTACCCTACCCTACTTACCCTACCCTATCCTACCCTATCCTACCCTACAGTGTATGACCGTGTATACCACCCCCCCCCGGTGATAACACGTGCGGCGAGCTCTATCACCTGGTGTGGCATACTCCAGGGGTGTGGTATACAACGCCCCCCGGTGACACATTAGGTGGTCGTTTTTTAACTTGATAAAACGCATTACCGAGCAAAATTGCATACTCGAGGAGGTGTGATAAAATTGGTCACAAGGAACTGCCACACCACAAGCACGCTGCGAAGTCGCGCGACTGCCCCTGCCGGTCTCGAGCGCCCCCGAAGGGTTGGACTTAGGATTAGCGTTAGCTATACGGTCGTTAGCTATACGGTCGTGTTGGTTCGGGCCGACGTGCAAGCTTGAAATTGACCACAAACGACCAGTAGGAAGGCTGTTACCGTGCCGTCCTGCGTTTCGGCGGAGCACATATCTTGGGGGTGTCATACCGAATATGAGGCATGGCACTGCAGGGGGCGCGATATACCACGGTTCCCGGGTGATAAATCGAGTTATTTTGGAGTAAACATTGCATCGCCCGGGTGGTACACTCCAGGCGTGTGATATATCAATGTCCCGGGCGGCATACACCGTCATATACGGCACCAAACAATACCCTACACCTTCAAGTGTGCGGCAGCAGCGGTTCAACTGTTATCACACCCGCTTTTATTACACCCCCAAACACACCCTGTAGGTGTTCGGACGTGCTATCACACCCCCTTTTTATCACCCCCCCTCTTTCATCACACCCCCAAACACACCTTCCTACCCGACCCGACCCTACCCGACCCTACCCTACCCTACCCTACCCTACCCTACCCTACCCTACCCTACCCTACCCTGGCGCTGCCAACTTTACCTCGAGGGAGGCCAGTCACTTTCATCTGGGTCCCAAAAGAGAAAAGGGTTCAAATCCTTCAACAAAATAAAATACCCCCCCCACACACACACAAATTGCAATATCTTGAACGACAACGGAGCGGTGAGAGTTCCTGTACTGTATACGAACGTCGCTACAAGTCTAGTAAAATAGGTGGCCACTGATGCTTCGTCAAAAACGCCATCGTATCATCGAAGCCCCAAACACGCTTTACACCACTGTACCCTGTAGAAATCGTCGACGCCGAGAAACACGTTCTGCGCTTCCGGTTGCATCGAGTCCTGACAGTGGCGCTAACGTCCACGCGTGTATCGATTCGTCAAAAACGCCATATTTTCATTGAAAACCTTAAACACTACACAACGTACCTGGTATGCATCGTCGACGGCGAGAGCCACGTTTTGCGCTTGCAATTGCATCGAGTCCCTACCGCTATCCCTCATTAACAAAGAACGCCAAAATATCATTGAAGCCCCACACACTACATACTGTAGCCTGGAAAAAATTGACCACACGGCGAGAAACACGTTACGCGCCCCCAGTTGCATCGAGTCCCTACGTACTTATTTTTATCAATTTTTTATAAAATGCGTCAGCTGTGAGTTCGATAATTTTCGGGTCGATATTTATATTATTCGTACAAATACGACACCGTGTGATCACCACCCCAGACGCGCTATACTGTACCTGGTATAACTCGTCGACGGCGAGAAACGCGTTCTACGCTTCCGCAAAAGACGCCACCATTTCACCGAAACCCCACACGATGTACACTACGCTTTCGTAAAAGACGCCACCATTTCACCGAAACCCCACACGCTATACACTACGCTTCCGTAAAAGACGCCACTATTTCATCGAAACCCCACACGCTCTACACTACTGTACCTGGTACAAATCGTCCACGGCGAGATAAACGTTCTGCGCTTCCAGTTGCATCGAGTCCCTAGCGCTAACGTCCGCCGGCTTCTCGGTGGGGTACATGCCGTCGATGAGAGACACGAAGTCCTCTTCGCAGGACGCGAATACCCCAAGGAACCCCTTCAAATAGTCCCAGCTGCGTGCGGTGATCAAGTACTCCACCTCGTCTGGTGCGACCGACCGACCGACCGACCGACCGAAAGAAAAAAAGAAAGAAAAAAAGAAAGAAAAAAAGAAGGAAAGAAAACGAAGCCGTAAAAACAGACAGTAAACAAAAGCACTGCAGCGAATGCAAACAATGCAGGGAGCGCAAGCGACCGCAATGAGCGAAAGCAATGCAACGCAAGTCACAGAAAGCAACGCAGGGTTGCGCGCGGAGACACAAAACAACATTGGTTAGGTGCAGCGAAAGAACAAGCATATTCCACACGCGCGTGCTATCCCGTATCCTGACTACCAGTGAAGGTGACCACCCCGAGGAAAGTCTTCAGGTAGTATCAGCGGCGCGCGGTGACCAAATACTCCATCTCGTCTCGTGAACGCGACCGATCACAATCGACAGCAATGGGGCGATCGCAAGCAGTGCAGTTGCGCGAAGACAAGAAAAAAAAACAAAAACAAGCGTGGCCACAAGTTAAGGGAAAATGGCTCGACACTTGAACGAGCCGTACCAAAACCGTTACATTACAGTGGTACTGACATTAGCGCAAGGCACGCACTGCTTCACACAAAATCTAATACCTGGCCCAGAACCCAAAAATAAGAAAATACGAGCCTCGTAAGTAGTGTCGCGTACTATTGTGCAGCAGTAACCCCCCGGTTCGTCAATTCTCTCCAATATTGTGCTATTGGTCCCTCTATAGTGCCGGTTGAGTAATGCCGGTGGCTCGCTATAGCGACCGTGAGATGGCTTGGCACATACAGGAACAACCATTTTTCCCATTATGTGGAGTAGTGCCGGTTGCCGCTATTGTGCCGGTATTTCCCTCTATAGTGCACATACACGTGCTATAGTGGGACCACTACTGTGTAGGAGCGAGTTAAATGGCCCTCAGGATAAGGCCGAGCCAAAAGCTGGAAACGGACGAGCTTCAAGTCATGGTTCGAAGACAACCCACATTAGCCTGTCTTGCAGTAGACAAACGCGTTTGGTTGCCACATCAAGGGCCTGCAGCACGATTACTGCACGCCTTTTCAACTGGAAAGCCGTTTTAGGGGACATATTACTTGGAAATAGTATAGGAACGGGTTTTCGGGCTCTAAAAAGGGGTGAAGGGAGTAGGGTATAGATACTCTGGGGTACCCGGGTAACTTGTCACGCTCGGGTATAGGTACCCGAGTACCCTCAGAGTATACCCTTGTACACATACCCTACTCTGAAAAAAAAAACACGTTCTACTAGGCAACCGGGTAGACTACCCCCAGAGGAAGTATTACCCTAGCTACCATAAAAATAAAACATAGTAGGGGTGTTTTTTTCCATATACCACATGTGGTGGGGGCAGGAAAACATGCTACAAAAGTATTGAAACCCACGAAATTCACTCTCTAAGGCCGCCCAACCCAAAAAAAGTAGGCGAAAAATTAGGTTAGAACCATCGAATGTCACCATCCAAGACCAACCCCAACCCCATTGCAAGCATCAGCCTTGGTAGGGGCGGGGGAAGGGAACACGGCGTCGGGACAGCAGCAGGTACAAGAACACGCCGGGGAGGGGGGAAGGGGGACGGGGGGGGGAAGCAACCCGACCCACGCAAAATCTGCTAAAAATAAGGTTAGTTATGTTTTCCTACCATTTGTTAAACTTCTCGCCTAAATATTTCGCGGGTTGGTTGACCTTAAGTGGATTATGACGTTCGTCATACCCAAATAATATTTTTTGTTTCTAACCCAACATAATTGGGAAATCGCAAAACACTCTATGCCTGGAGTACAAGTAGAATACTACAAATAACGTGCTAACAGGACACGATACCAGCGGTGGCGAAAAACTTGCAGGGTACGCGTACCCAAGTATGGAGCGAGCCCTTGGATAGTATCGACGGACTTCGTGAGCTTTCCCTTCGAGATTTCCACCAGCTTGACGCGAGGAGACTCCTTTCCCTTCGCGGGCGTCGTCAACTCCGCGGGCAAAGGAACTGCACACAGGATTTGCGGCGTTTGGGCGAGGGGGGGGGGGGCTGCGGCGTCTTTAACTCTGCGGGTGAAGGAGTTGTCCACAACATATGTGGCGTTGGGGGGATGGGGCTACGCGTTCATGAAGCTGGACACCACACTTGTGGCGTGTCGGAGGGGGGGGCTGCGCGTTCATGGGGCTCGACACAACATTTGCGGCTAATAGAGGGAGGCGGGGAGAGGGGGGCGGGTGCTCATTTGTTACTTGCCCTGATCATCAACCATCGACCAACCGTCCCTTTCGCGACGGGGCACCGTTCTTACTCCCAATAGAGAGGGGGAGGGTGGCGTACTCATACTACCCTTGCCTCAAATATTTTGACCGTTGCCCGCGCATCGCTTTGGAGAGACGGAGCACCTGCATCAGTTGGGCTCTCAGTGCGTTCTTCCCTACATTAGAGGGGAAAAAAACTACAGTAAGTTTTAGATCCTTCCTCTTTCGCATGTTGTCGCCATAATTTATCTCCTGAGGGGGGAAGGGGGTGAGGGCCACGCCGTTCGGCGAGGAAAAAGGCGGTAGTGAATGCTGCACTTGAGGCTATAGAGCTAAAGGGGCGAGCGCACTGGCCACGATTTCCGAGGAAGGGCGGCGATAACCGTTTTACTCCTGCTGCAAGCGCAAAAGGTATTGTATACTGTACTCTTGTGTGGGCTGGTCGGTATTACTTGGTCGATTGCTTTCGCGATGGCTGACCGATTCTTCTTTAGAGTCATCCCCATCATTATCATCATTCCCATCATCATTCCCATCATCATCCCCATCATCATCTCCATCATCCCCGTCAACCCCATCATTCCCATCATCCCCATCATCCCCACGGTAGTAACGGCAGTAATAACGGTAGTAACGGTAGTAGTAACGGTAGTAGTAACGGTAGTAGTAACGGTAGTAGTAACGGTAGTATTAACGGTAGTAGTAACGGTAGTAGTAACGGTAGTAGTAACGGTAGTAGTAACGGTAGTATTAACGGTAGTAGTAACGGTAGTAACAGCAGTAACGGCAGTTACGGCAGTAGTAACGGTAGTAACGTAGTAACGGTAGTAGTAACGGTAGTAGTAACGGCAGTAGTAACGGCAGTAGTAACGGCAGTAGTAACGGTAGTAGTAACGGTAGTAGTAACTGTAGTAGTAACGGCAGTAGTAACGGTAGTAGTAACGGCAGTAGTAACGGCAGTAGTAACGGCAGTAGTAACGGCAGTAGTAACGGTAGTAGTAATGGTAGTAGTAACGGTAGTAACGGTAGTAACGGTAGTACCATTAGTAACGGTAGTAACGGTAGTAGTAACGGTAGTAGTAACGGCAGTAACGGTAGTAACGGTAGTAACGGCAGTAACGGTAGTAACGGTAGTACCATTAATATTAACGCTAGTAGTAACGGTAACGGCAGTAACGGCAGTAGCGGCAGTATTAATAGTAACGGTAGTAGTAACGGCAGTAGTAACAGTAGTAGTAACGGCAGTAGTAACGGTGGTATTTACGCTAGTAACGGTGGCAGTAACGGTAGTAGTAACGGTAGTAGTAACGGTAGTAGTAACGGTAGTATTAACGGTAGTAGTAACGGTAGTAGTAACGGTAGTAGTAACGGTAGTAGTAACGGTAGTAGTAACGGTAGTAGTAACGGTAGTAGTAACGGCAGTAGTAACCGCAGTAGCAACGGTAGTATTAAGAGCAGTAACGGCAGCGGTTGCGCTTTTGTGACCGGTTGAGCTCCTCAACTGGCAAGTGTGGCACTGTGGGCTAGCATGATATTTTTACGAGCATAGCATACGTGTTTTTAAAAGACTAGCGTAAAAAATTTGGACGCGTTTCGCGAACGTATGTCTTCGAGGTCATGTTTCGGGTGATGATGGATGATGATGGATGATGATGGGTGATGGATTATGGATGGTGATGTTGATATTCAGCTAGCTCCTCAATGTTAAGAGAAGCTCAGAAAATTCTTAGAAAATTCTTAGAACCTGCTGCACCCCTAGCGTGTGATGGCTCCTTAGCTTTCAGGAGCTATTTAGTGTTGTTCGTTCTCACCCGGTGGCTACGAGTACCTGGTGTTTCAGGAACGAACGCCTGTCCGTGTTGTCCCTCCTCTACTTGCGGCACCCCCGATATTTCAAGTCAATCACAATCCAGAAGGCGCAACTCGTATCCCATTAAGTTAAGCATGCACCATAGCCACTCTCCCATAATCAACGGCGACCATGAAAGCACGATCCGGGATCCGTATGGCGGCACGTCCGCTCTACGCCTCCCGTGACATCACATCTGCTACGCGCACTTGCCGTGACTTCAGCAAAACTTGGTGTTATCACTGTAGCGCAGGCATCTTGCAACCTTGGGGATGTCCTTCTGAGGCATGTCCTCGATATACGTGAGCTGCATGGTCGACTGCATTTGTTTCAAACCAAAGTTCGGGTGGCTATAACTGGTAACTCGTATATACGGCAGGCGCGCTCGCTTGCTATGCCCTGCAGCCAAATGTTCTCGAATCGTTCATCGGAAACGATCTCCCCTTTTAGTACGAGGACCATTTATATCGCTCTTGTTGAATGTACACCATAGGCCACTCGCAGTGCTAGCCAAGACGCCAGTCCTCGCGCCCAAGAGTACGTACTGTAGTTCCCAGCCGTGGAAAATTTCCGCGGGGTCTCCAGCTTTGGCCACGTCAAGGACAAGTGTCCCCAACGGCGGAATGAGCCAACGACCGCCACCACTTTCCGGCACATCGGTCCGTCCGAGTACAAAAAAAGGGGTTGCAATCCTAGGGGGAAATCTAGGGTGCTTTAGTTGACCCTTTTAACACCGCATTCCCGACATGGGGACAAACCACTTGGGGTTGGACTATGATAGAATAATGTTAGGAGTGTTGGAAATGGGTTAAACGTGCACTATCACCAATCTCCCATAGCGAGCGATGACTGTGGACACACGCCACACCACGGCCGACGTCAGTCTTACCCCTTTTTTTTTTTGCCTTTTTAAGGGTGCTTGCTTGATAGAACTACTCTATATCTCATCCAAAAACATATACCAGTGGCATATACCAGTGGCATGTACTTGTACACCAGTGGCATATTTTGATGAAACTGACGGCGCAGCCCGATGACCTTCGACACACCGTCCTACGGCCTAGGTATTCCCACTAACAATTTAGGGAAAAAATAGTGACATTACGACTATCTAGGGCTAACGAGCGGCGTCACTCAGACGAAACTTTTGCCAAAAAACGTCCTATCTCTTATCATTCCACGCGTCTATGGCAGAGAGCGGATACGGCGCACATTTAACACGCATTATACTTGTAGTTCCAAGTAGTTTGTCCTACAAACGTGGACGCAGTCGAAAATCGGGCTCGAAACAGGGAGGGTAGCTGCTTGGACGTACGGATGACGCCATTGCCCTTGCCTCGCTTGGCGTTGCATGGTGTTGCATGGCTATACCGTATGGTGTTGCGTAGTGACATTGTACGGCGTTGCATGGCGATATGGTACTGTGTTGCATGGCGATATTGTGCGGTGTTGCATGGCTGTACCGTATGGTGTTGCATTGTGATATTGTATGGTGTTGCATGGCTATACCGTATGGTGTTGCATTGTGATATTGTATGGTGGTGCATGGCTATACCGTATGGTGTTGCATCGTGATATTGTATGGTGTTGCATGGTGACGCCTCTGCCCTTGCCTCGCTTGTTCTTGGATTGCTTCTTCAAATTGCCCTCAACCTCGGTCTTGAGCTCCAGCTTCTCCACCTCCTCTGCCCCCCCCCCCCCCCCAGACGCAGACACAGAACAGAAGGCACACAGTACGGCATGCGGCAGGCAACACCCGTCAGCATATTTCACGACCCTTGACGACAGCCCAGCAACGGCGGAAAACTTGAATAAATGGAATGTTGGACAAAAGAGACTTGAGCTAAATAACACACTAGTACGGGTGGGAAAATAGGGAATACAACGTTTTTTGTGTATATCGTGGGTGGTGCGTAGTTTGTTCCTCCGCAATAGTGCTGAAACCCAAGCTCACCAGACGATATTAGGTTTTTGTATGGATCATTCGCTTGATAAAGAATGGCCACGGGTTTCGAGGTCACCGCCTGGGCATGACTGCTGCTGCGGCTACTGCTACTGCTGCTGCCGTGCAGTACGGGTCCCCTAAACAATTTTTTTCAAGTACGAAACTTAGGCTCGTTTTTTCCAAAGAGTTACCAGGTAAGAATCTTAGCTTCGGAAACGGCGCTCAAATTGTCGAAAGAGATAACACTAAACATGCACCGTCAAGCAGGGGTTCTTGTTGACCGGAGCAACACATGTAAGAGACCGCGTACGAGAAACAAACGCTAACGCTGCTCGTTTGGGCACAACAAAATAAGGTATTGACGCTGGGGCCGAAGCAAGCGTTCCTTATTGTTATTAATAGGACTTGTGTCCTAGAGGGCTACAGCTTGTACCATCCACAGCAGTGAACGGCTGGAATGGTTACAGCAGCTATCGCAGCTCGCGTGTAAAGACTGCTGCTGTGGTATACGTAGCTCCGCGTCAAAGCACCCGACCCTCAACCATACCCAAAGGGTACTGGGATACCACAGCATAGGGCTCCGTCAAGAACCACGTATGGCACTCTACTGCGTGTGCATACTGGTATAGCAGTACTGTACCGGCAAATTTCGGAAGCGCAGCTTGAACGCTTCGCACCCCAACAAAGCAGCAAGGGACAGCGTGGTACGCAAGCAGCACTGACCTGCTCTCCAAGCAGCAAATGCCACGCCGTGCCCGCAAAAAAATATGGTAACGCAACCGACAGCACCCATCGTGTGTAATGTGTTGCCAACATTGCCCTATGATGCCCACTAGCCCACTATCCGCAACCCACCGGACCGGTTTACTTGTGCCTGAATAAAACACCAAAAATAGGACCTGTGGGGAATTTGTACCCCACCCCGATTTCGCGCTTGGCGCAAGTAATGCCTGCCTGGTCGGCGAAAACCCGACGCGCTCCGTCCCGGCCTTGTAGGGATGCTAGGGTCGAAGAGCTATGGTCCTACGGACTATAAGGCCATGGACGATGCGACGATCATACCCCGCCCCGCCCCCCCTGGTACTGCCTAATTTGTGTACATAATTTGTTTGGAACCACCATGTCGCGGACAGCGGAGCACGATCACCAATCAGTTCCTCCTGCATCGGTTGAGTAGCCTTCGCCCCCGCCTCCGTCACCATCAACTCTCAAAGGGCAACCGCACTGTAATGTGACCCCGAAGTAAACCCAACCGCACTCAAGCGGGACACCCACCATACCAGGTATCAGGAATGGACCATGTTTACTTGATCTGTTGAGAACCTCTTTGTCGAGGACGACAGGGCTCACCGATCATCTCCTCCTCCGTCGTTAGAGGAGCTTTCGCCCCCGCCTCCGCCACGACCACCCCTAGCCCTGGGAGGTTCGCACCCGCGCTTCTAGTCGCTTGCCGCCCGACGACAGCGAACGGCATTCCCAGCAACTGCAACCCCAGCAGCCCCGCAGTAACCGCCTTGGTTGCGGCGGAGCTAATGATACTTCCCTCACCCCGCCCCCCCCCCGCCTTCATGTCGCACGTGTAATGTCGTCTTGCGCGCTGTGCTCTCTCCCCCCCCCTGCTCCTGCTGAATCCTCGGCATTGTCCTGGGGAGGGCAGCGTAGAGCTCACCTGGTGGGGCGGGGAGGGTTGGGGGGGGGTTGGGGGGGGGTTGGGGGGGGGGGGTTGGGGGGGGGTTGGGGGGGGGGGTTGTACTCATTCAATGCATAGCTGCAGTCGTACGAACATATACCTAAAATGCCGGGACGGAGTACGTCGGGTTTTCGTCTACCAGGCAGACATCGCGGGCACCAAGCGCAAAGCGCCGTGGCGTGTTCCGCGAGTCGTATGAAGGGTGGACTGAGCTGCATGCTACTGAGAACCACTTGGGAGGCCAATCATTATATACGCTCGGATACCAGGCACAGAATACAACACGCAAGCGCCAGCTTCCCCCGCACATCTACTGCTAGGACACAAATCATTAACCAAAGTGATCGATGACAGCACTATAAAAAGAAGCTCCTGTGTCTGCCGCTTTGAGATGCTGCTGTGCAGGATCTGTATACATTGGATGCAGATCTAAAACAGGAAACATACTACGGTAAGCTTCGTACATCGTGCAAATCGCACGGCTCCCACCTTGCAACACGAGCTATTGATCACCTGGTACGCCACACAGATTTTTCCTGAAAAATCTAGATATCAAGTGGGAACCGAGATGATCTGCCCGACCCCCCCGGGATAAAATAACTCCGAGGCAAGTTTCTCCGAAACAAGGGGGGCACACACAACGGACAATGGTGGCGCTGGAAAGAACTCGTCGAGATCTGTCCATCGACTCACCTCTTCTCTGGGGAAACTAAGCTTGGCATATCGTACGCGCGTGATATCTGCTATGTACCCTGGTATGATACGTACCCGTATCATGAACAATCAACAGCAGCTTTGGCTCGTGCCTACTTTGAGATGACAAGAAATTGAGCATGCGACAAACGATGAGTCCGACTCATGTTTCCTCTTGGTGCCATGACGAACGATAGCATTGCCCAGAGACGTAGCTGCTGCACCGTAGCACCTCAGGAGGCACACTGTGCTAACCAAAGAAGCACGAGCTGGACGGGGTGATCTCCTCTGAAGCTGGGGCTGCCTAGACCGAGCAGGGAATAGGTCGGCACGGCACATGAAGGAGCTGAGACTGGCGATGTTACTGCTGCTACTACTGCATTTCGTCTGTATGTAGTACCACAAGTGGCCAATCTATTTTTTCACCGAGCCAACTCCGTGTAACAGCACGGAGCTCCTACTAGAGGGTGCAACTCACAAAGGCGCTCTCCGATGCTGTGCTTTTCCAGATCCCTTCCAGCACCAAGAGCAGCAGAAGAGAACGCCCTGCCATGATCGGAGATTGAACCCAAATGCAGCTGATGTGGCTTCGGGAGTTCTACCAAAAAGCTTGGCGTTCGGAAAGCGGAATATAGGGGACGCATAACACGAGGGACTGTCTCCGATGGCCCCAACCCCACCCCAGAGCCCAGCCACTGCTGCTGCGCTGGGAACAAAGTAAAGGATCAGCGCAACACGTTGTGCACACCGACACGGTGCCAAGGTCTCCGTTTTGATCCAGCTGCGATAACTCTGCTGGAACGCTCTCTGGACGAAGGGTGAACGCCCGCCCACCCCAGCACAACTTGATCGCCCGAGCTACAGCACAAGTCCAACTTGGGTAGGGCCGTCTGACCTGCAGCGCGATAACCTCAGCTCACGATGTCTGAAAGCAGAAGGAAGCGGAGTAGGTCGGCATCGTCTTCTTCATCCTCGTCCTCGTCCTCCTCTTCTTCCTCCTCCTCTTCCTCCTCCTCCTCCTCCCCGTCCTTGGAGGGTGGCTCAAAGGATGCCAGCCCGAAGGGAGGCAACGACCGCGACGGCAACAGTAGCGGCAGCGATAGCGAAGCATCAGCAGCAGCAGCACCTTCCAAGCGGAAGAAGAGCCCATCGGAGGACCCCCCTTCCTCCCGAGAGGAGAGCGAAGACCGCACAGCATTACCCACAGCAGCAGAGTCCAGTAGCCATGGAGGGGGCAGTAAGAAAGCCATAAAAGATGCTGACACAAAGCCTGCAAAAGAGGAGAAAGGCCGCGATAGCAGTACACGTGACGCCAAGCGGAGGCGTCGCAGCAGCAGCAGCAGCAGCAGAAGCAGAAGCAGCAGCAGGGGCCGGGATCGGGGACGGGAGAGGGGGAACGGGAAAGAGCGAGAGAAGAAGGCGAGCTCGCGTGATGGGGGACGAGGCAAGGACAAGGAGGACCAGAGTAACACCGCCTCTGGCTCCCGCAACTCCCGCGGTGGGGGTGGGGGCAAGGGGGGCGCTGGGTCTGATGCCAAGGCCGCGCCGAAGGCGAAGGCGAGCATCCTCGTGGATCAGCCGGCGACCATAACGGGAAGGACTGGGGGGGTTTATATCCCACCGTTCAAGCTCGCGCAGATGCAGAAAGACGCGGCGGTGCTAGGGAAGGCGACAAAGGGGTACCAGAGGATTGCGTGGGAGGCGTTGCGTAAGAGCATCAACGGCCTCATCAACAAGGCGAGTCCTGAGTCCTCAGACCTAGAACTAGCGAGAACACTGATGAGTTACGAGTGCCATGTGCACGAGTACCTACAACGCATACGTAGTAGCTACAAGGGGAAGTGCCTAGGGGAATGGCTCAAGAACAAAACCCAAGTATCCAACATCTGACTGCCTGGGCAAAAAATTCCCCACCTATGGAGAGTAAAAATACCAACACCATTAGTCTATAGTGAAAAAAAACGAAATATTTTAGTGTTGTGGGTTAAAAAAAACTCGAAAAAATCTTCCGTCAGGCTTGGTAAAGGCCAGATTCACTGCGGCACAGCAGCTCGGCCTGGCTCGATCGCCACGATCATCACCACAACGACAGAACAGCCAGTCTTTTATTATTTTTTTTTAGAAACAAACGCGGGAGACACCATCCGCAGCCGCAGCACAATAGCCGCCACACAGCAGCAGCAGCAGCAGCAGCAGCAGCAGCAGCAGCAGCAGTAGCGGCGGCGGCGGCCGTGCGGCGAGGGTGGCGGTGGCGGTGGAGGCTTCGGCGACGGCGTTGTGGTATAGCGACGGTGGTTGACAAAATCAGCACCGGATACGACATCACGCAGTAGCAGAGAACCAGGTCACATCGTAGAGAGCGCAGGAGCGCTGGGTCACTAGCACCTACCCCTGAGGTTGCGCGTACGCGCCATGCTTCCCCAGCTACCCTTTGGTGCCTCCGCATCAAGGTTGGGTTGTATCTACCGCTGCCAAGCACAGCGCACAGCGAACAGTGTCTGCTGTGTACTGCCGTGTGAGTTGTGCCCTCGTGCCCTCTGATTGTTGTGCGGTTGTGCCTGGTGAACGACGGTGTTAAGCTCGGTATTTGTAGGCCAATCGTATGAGCTGGTGGAGATTGATGGAAGGTCACTCTATATCGTTCACTCACATCGGAATTTTCATGCCGTTTTGGGGCAAATTCTTCCTTCAAAGTTCGCTCAGCGATTTTTTTTAATTGAATTTCAGATTGAATTATTTTAACGCAAACTGTGAGTCACAATGCTCTGAACCCAACCTGCCTACTTGCGTCTGAACACAAATTCTAGAACCTTCGGGAGCGTTCCGCACAATCTCCTAGAAAGATCGTCTCTCGGAGCGATGTCGTTCTCGCCCACACTCCGAGCCACAAGGAAGGGTACAACATCCCGAGGAACCTCAAGACGTCTTCCCAGACGCTTCCTCAGCTCGTTGCCCCTTGCTTTCGTCCGAGATAGTGACGGTGTGCACTGAGCCATCAAGATCAGGGACGGGTAGGGTGGTTCCGAGGAACATGTCATCGAGTGCCTCAAAGTCAGGGGCAGGTGATGACTTGGGTTTGACGAATTGTTTCATCCGACCTAAGTGGACCGTAACTTCGGCCGGTTCGTTCGGTTTAGACACACGATAAATAGCAGGGGAGAGCTGAGCTCTGACGGTATACGGGCCATGCCAAGGGCTATCGACGCCAATAAGGGTTGGTACTCAGGAACACCGCAGGGAGGTGCGAATCTCCAACGCTGTGTGTACAAGCGTTCCTATTAGGCAACGGGCCTCGCACACCTCTCACACTTCCTACTGTCCCCATCTCAATCTGAGATTCTGTCTCTTTACCGAGCACGTCTATTCGTCCGGTGATCGTCAACACCGCCCACATTCTGCGGCAGTTGCCTAAGAGGAACGCTTGTACACACAGCGTTGGACATTCGCACCTCCCTGCGGTGTTCTTGAGTACCCCTAAACCCTCGATTAAATATTGCATGTACAAAAAAAATTCAAAAACAAAATAATAGGACCCCTCCCATTAGGTGAAAAAACTCACCCATATAGATATAATTACATTTGTCCTCGAATTTTTTTTAAACCTTATTCACTTGGTTAATGGGACCTGCTCCGCTCTCAGCGCTTCCACTTGGAACACGCCTGCCTAAACCCCCCTCTCGGAGAACCTTCCCGGCATTCTTCGCGTTCCTTACTTTCTTCGCTTTCTTCGTTTCCTTTTTTCCCGTTTCTCTCTTTATTTTTTTCATTCCGTAACTTTATCCAACGTATGATCTACGACTTTAGGGTGTTTATTTTCGTTTTTACCAACGCATGATCTACGACTCTACGACGCATCTACGGCGCAAAGTCGTGAGATGTTGAAGTTGACTGCCGGCTTTTTAGTGTTCTACAAGTAGGCACCTACTTTCAGCGGCGCCCGGGAATCTGCCAACATTGGCAGGAAGGAAAAGCCTGCCAACACCAAAAAAGCCTGTCTACCTACTCTACAGAACCAGATTTCAATTTGAAAAGACCACGAAGTACACCTGCCCGCACACTCTGCCCGCAGAGCTAACACACGTAGCAGCACGTAGCAGCACGTAGCGGCGGACCCGCAGTGGTTAACCCCAAGGCATCTACGGGGCTGAGAACCGCCAGCAGCATGGAGGCTGCTGCAAGTGCTGCTCCCAGTCTTGCCGTACTTTCAGCTCCCTACGCTGGCCACCTGTCGCCGTGGCGCTTCCCCACCACTTTACAACTCGGAGAGCGAGAAGCATGTCGTCTTCAAGCATCTATCGTAGCTCTCCTGCTGAAAAGCCGAAGCCCACCAACCAAAGCCAAGGAGGGGGAGGTGGTGGAGGCTCTGCCGGTGGCGGTGGTACTGCTGCACTGCTGTTCTCCTGTATGTAGTAAAAGTTTGGTCGGTGGGTGGGTGGAGGGTGCACTGCGTCGTCCGTGGTGGGTGGGTGGGCCGTTCTGTACGTGGGAAAGCCGAAGCCCACCAACCAAAGCCAAGGAGGGGGAGGTGGTGGAGGCTCTGCCGGTGGCGGTGGTACTGCTGCACTGCTATTCTCCTGTATGTAGTAAAAGTTTGGTCGGTGGGTGGGTGGAGGGTGCACTGCGTCGTCCGTGGTGGGTGGGTGGGCCGTTCTGTACGTGGGAGTCTTTTTTTCTGTTTCCTGTTTCATAAGAACCAACCAACTAACTGCGCCCCGCGTACCAGGTGTATATTTTGTTCGACGAATTCTATTTATACGTCCCACGCCCATAAATAAACGCCAGTAAGCTAGCAGCTGGTTACGCTGGCCACCTGTCGCCGTGGCGCTTCCCCACCACTTTACAACTCGGAGAGCGAGAAGCATGTCGTCTTCAAGCATCTATCGTAGCTCTCCTGCTGAAAAGCCGAAGCCCACCAACCAAAGCCAAGGAGGGGGAGGTGGTGGAGGCTCTGCCGGTGGCGGTGGTACTGCTGCACTGCTGTTCTCCTGTATGTAGTAAAAGTTTGGTCGGTGGGTGGGTGGAGGGTGCACTGCGTCGTCCGTGGTGGGTGGGTGGGCCGTTCTGTACGTGGGAAAGCCGAAGCCCACCAACCAAAGCCAAGGAGGGGGAGGTGGTGGAGGCTCTGCCGGTGGCGGTGGTACTGCTGCACTGCTATTCTCCTGTATGTAGTAAAAGTTTGGTCGGTGGGTGGGTGGAGGGTGCACTGTGTCGTCCGTGGTGGGTGGGTGGGCCGTTCTGTACGTGGGAGTCTTTTTTTCTGTTTCCTGTTTCATAAGAACCAACCAACTAACTGCGCCCCGCGCACCAGGTGTATATTTTGTTCGACGAATTCTATTTATACGTCCCACGCCCATAAATAAACGCCAGTAAGCTAGCAGCTGGTTATTTTTAGGCGCCCCAAGTACAATCTTCATGGCAAGTTGTAGAGTCACGTGCTTGTCCAATGTACACTGGGTAGTCGGGTTCGTTTTCCATATACTGCAAGTAGTGGTGTACAACCACAATGCCATCTTGCGTTCGTATTTGGTGCTCTACCACAAGCAGCTGGTGGTGATGATGCGCTATCATACACCCGTTCTGAATAATAAAAAATGTCTTTTTTTGTTGTATTCGCCCGCACTGCCAATCTGAACGTGACATCGCCAGCAAGCTCGCAACACAGCACAGAGTAAACAGCTCTGCCCATAGAGCTCTTGGCATTATCAAGTTGCGGGCTTCATGAAACCATGCACCTTCTATTCCTGTCTCTTTCACATTTGTTGTGTTGTATTCCTGGCGCGAGCGTAGCGGGCGGCGTCTGCCGCCCGCGGAGCAGAGCCCTTGTAGTATATTACAAGTACCAACGACGCAGCTTGCAAAGATGAGTATCGACCCTAAATTCGTCGAACTCACAGCTGACGTCCTTGGAATAATTTTATAAAGTAAGATGTAGCTGGTGTTAGTGAAAACTATGTTCTTGTCCGCAGCTCGAGAAGGGGGGGTGGGGAGGCGCCCCGCTGGGAACGGTTCGCTCTCTCCCCGTCGTCGTGGATAACCGTAAAGAAGTGGTAATCCCATCAGCACGTGTCCAGCACGAGTACGATGAGAAGTTTTTGTAAAGCCGACTTTTATGCAGTAAAATTTGCGTGGTAAAATATGGACGAGAGGTGGATTTTCAACCGGCCAAGAAAGGAAACGTACCACAGCAGTTGTTCCGCGCGCGATCCTTTTATAGTATCGTGTTTTTTTTGTTGCTTTGTTTTATTTGGAAGTCAGCCGTTTCAGAATAGTACTCTTGTCTTGTTGAGCGAGATTTTGAACCCCACGAGTGATCCACGCCAGGATGGGCGAACATCCCCCTTCACCACCAGCTCGTCGCAGAAAATGCACGGAATGAGGAACTAGGGCTTCTATTGTTGCTGATACAGGGAAACCCTCTCTCATGGAACATCAGCGCCTATATCCACTGCTGTTTCCTTTTTTGAGTCAGGAAAAACCACGCTGGGTTGTTTCGATCGTCGTCCGATTCAAAATCGCCCCCTCGAGAAGACGGATTTACCTAGCCTACGAGTAGCGAAATGGGAGTCCGAACCAACGCATCAGTTTCCTGCTGTACGTACTCTTCTAGCACATAGCCACAGCAGCAATATACCACACATGGATATGCCACACGCGCATGATGCTGCCTGCTGCTGCTTGTGCTGCTGGGCGCGGTTGTAGCGTAGCGTTGTGTGTCATATGCATGTTTATTTTCTCCGTTGTCTTTGTTGTTGTTGTTGTTGTTATATTAACTCGCATAAGCAAGCCCGTGATCACAGGACAGGCTCCAGACACTCTGAAGTGGAGGAATACGCCAGGGAAACAAACACAAACCAAAAGTGGTACACGCATATATCATAGCTGAAGCGATTCATGCCTCCGCCAGAAAAATGTAAAAAAGTGAAATTGGGAGTCAGCCTACGATGTGCCAGGTCCATATTGGTACATAGGTCTCAATATTCGCTTCTGAAAGCCGACTACACCGCATGCCACCCAGAAAAGACTACCACATATATATTACACGTAGTACCTATCACTACGCATACGCACGACAAACTCAAATCAATTGGAAAAAGGAAGAAAAGAAGAGAAAAGAAGAGAGAAAAAGGAAAAAAAAAATGAAATAAAATAAAAAAATATATAAGACAAGACAAGAAGAGGAAGCAAGGAAAGGAAAGGGAATAACACCATACTAGCAGACCCTAGGAACTGACTAAAGACGGCATTGGGCACATAGAGAGTATCAAGTGCATGAATGGCACTGAGGAGAGCAGAACAAGGCAAAGAAGTCCGGGCGGCCATACGCTAGCTTGTGACGGCCGTTAGAAGGCCCACGAACGTCAAAGATGATAATGGCCAAACCCAGACTTCAGTCTCTTGGGCAGGACGCCCCCCTCCCCCCCCCCCCCCCCTCCCCTCCCCCCTTCTTCCCTTCCCCCCACCCCCGCCCCCCTCCCCCCGTCCGCTTAGAGATGCCAAAGGTAGATGGCGCTGCCGCGGCCTTTGCGTGTCGCTCTGCAGCTCTACAGCTCTCCGCGTTATGCCATTTCCGCATGAATTACTCTCCTCCCTCCTCTACCCGTCGAAACCATCTGCCGGCCTTCTGTGCAGCCTTTCGCCACCCTTCGAACTTAACTCCTTTAGGCCGACATATCCTCCTTCAAGTGCACCATCCAATTCTTCTCTTACCCCCCTGAGTAGCCCTTACCCCCAACAAGCTTCCCAAACACCACCCTCTGTGGCAGACGCTTCCCCCCCATACGTGCCACGAATCCCGCAAACAATATCCTCCGTTTCCGCCCTGTCGTCTCTATGCTCTCGAAAGCTGTCTTGGCGAACGCGTCGGCGTGCGAGGGGGTATGGTCGTCGCGCTTCCGTTTCCGCCAGCCGAGGCATCGGATGAGCATGGAGTGGTGAACCCGTCGTAGCCTGTCATAGTCAGGCTTATTCGAGCTCCACATCACGCACCCGTATAGTAGTGTCTCGATCACCTCGGCTTTCAACGACCGCACTTTCAACCATAAGCACACACCCGGGCAGTCATAGATTTCCATCTTCTACCGCTGAAAGCACGCCCAGGCCGTCTGAAGCCGCCGCGTTATCTACGCATGGCTGGGTGCTCGGGGGAAGAAACGCACACTGATGAGATGATCGGAAATATAGTAAGGGCCCGTATTAACGAGGAACTTGCCAAATCGTTTTTTTTTAGAATTCAATTCAATTTCATAAAAAATACACGAAAATATCGACTCTGCTTTTATCGTGGAACGGCGTAGTGTGTTTTATAATTAACAAAACGCGAAAGGGTCAACGAACACCCGTGGGCAACGACGGAAGCGAGCGATGGCTCGCGCCCTCCCCGGAGCGCCGCGGCTAGCATCATGTTTTTGCCGGCAGCGGCTAGGAGGCTATGGCTCTAAGCGTCTCTTGGGTGGACTGGCGCCGCCCCATCGCCCCACACGGGCAGCAGCGCCGGGGACATAGCAATCGAAATTCTTAGCGAAGTCGTGATGTGGTGGCTAATCATGTAACTCGAGGTGCAGGGCGACGAAAAACCGGGTTTGCGGTGGTCTCGATTGTTTTCGAGGCGTCGCAGGCGGTCTAGGCTGTGCTAACGGCCTTCGGAGGTCGCGCTGCGGCTGCTCTGGTGGTCCTACCTCTCACAATGGTGGCTTCTCGCCTCTCAATCTGCCGACGATACGGCGCCAATTCGCGTGGCCGTCTTCGGTTACATGGAACATGCCACGTCGAGGTGCACAAACTCCCCAAATTGAATTTCAATTTTCGATCAAATTTGACGAAAGAAATATTTTTTTACTTGCTTGTCGAATTTGATGTTTCGTAATAATTGTGAAAATGCCTCCTCGGTGATTGTTTTTTCGTAATTCACGCCCGTTTCCGCGGAAATTGACACCTGGTACAACGGTTACACAGACGTGCGGATATTTTTACTTTTAAGTACGTGAAGGGGATGGAATGGCTGTCCGAACAAAGGACGGTCCCCGGGTTTCCAATGTCCCAAGCCCGCGTTATTCTGTGTCAACCTTTGTATGGGTTAGGGTTAGGGGTAGGGTTAGTGTTAGTGATAAGAGACAGGGTTAGGGTTAATCATGGACAATTGGAAGCATGGAGACGGTCGATATAGTGATGGTGGAACAGTCTAACGGGTGAATCATGGAAAAATTAGAAGCATGGAGACGGTCGATATATTGATGACGGAACAGTCTAACTACCCTCTCTGTGGAGTTTTTTCAATCTCGAAGACATTTCGGTCATTATAGCACCCCCCAAATGTTGGAGATGCGTCCATTACGAGTAAAAACGGTACTCCGTCTGCGTGGTCAATGGTCAAATATCTAAGGCAAGCACCGACCTACTACCCCCTCCCCCCCATATAAGTCAGTTTTAGTTTTCATATCGTGTACCGGGTGTATGCTTTTGTGCCATTACAGACACGGGCTGGACCATTCATACACCAGACGCGTTTTCTACATGCCCAAACCGGCTGCAATGTGGGACGTATCATCGCACGCCATCACGTTCAGCTCATGACTCCCGACTCACAGCCCACCAGCTTGCGCAATCTCACGCTCGACCTCCGCGTCTCGAGAGGGGATGCGTGGTCAGTAATCAACGACTAGGGCAAGAGAAAAACGAGTACGCTCTCCCTTTCCCCCCGCCTCCTCTATTAGGAGTATATATTAGGAGTAGGAACGGTTCCCCGTCTCTAAACGGATGCATGGCCAATAGTAAGGCAATGGTCAAATGACTAAGGCTAGCAACAAATAAGTATGCCGCCCCCCCCCCCCCCCCCCTCTTCGCTCCTGTTGCGCTCCAGGTGAACACAACGAACATCAAGATGATCGCGCCGGAGCTGTTCCAGCTTAACCTCGTGCGCGGGCGTGGTCTGTTTGCGCGAGCGGTGATGAAAGCGCAGTTGGCGTCGCCGGGCTTTACCCCCGTGTTTGCGGCGTTGGTGTCGGTGGTCAACACCAAGCTGCCGGACAATGGGGAGCTGATTCTCAAGCGAGTGATCGTGGCTTTCCGCCGAGCTTACAAGCGTAGGGATAAGGTGGTGGCCACGGCTCTGGCGAAGTTCGTTGCCCACTTGGTGAACCAGCAGGTGAGCGAAGTTGTTGTGGGTGGCGGTGTTGGTGGTGGTGGTAGTGGCGGTGGTGGTGGTGGTAGTGGCGGTGGCGATGGCGGGGGCGGTGGTGTTGGTGGTGGTGTTATTGTTGTTGTGCTTGTGGGTTGTTCCAGTTGTTGCTGTTGTCGTCACATTGGCCCGTCGCCATAGTGTAGTCCTCGGTCACGACACAAGCTCCAAAGTAAACCCAGTGTGTAGTTCATACTGCTACTCTGCCCTTGTCGGCGTACTTGTGTAGGGAGGAACGGACAGTAGTCGGTAGTCGATATGGTCGCTGTTACTTTCTGTATACAAACCCTCCCGTCTTCATTCGGGTGCTGGTTCTTCTGGTCGTCATTGGGAACGGTTGTCGACCTCGTTTTCCACTTGGAAAATCGTGCGTCTTTTTTTTTTTTTCTGACTCACTCTTGCATTCCATCTTCTTTTTCCGTCTCACCCTCGCGTCCCATCTTCTGTAGAAGCTTTGGTCACAGGTGCCCCCCCCCCCCCCCCCCGCCCCCTGACCCCGATACACGATGCATTTCTGTTACGCAGCGGATTCAGCATCCCCACTCCTCGTTTTTCATCGATTATTGTTTGTTAATACGTGTTGCCTTCGCCGTTCTTGTTTGTGTTCCAGGTTGCGCACGAGCTGCTGGCTCTTCAGCTCCTGACGGTTCTGCTCGAGGAGCCAACGGACGACTCTGTTGAGATCGCCGTCAACTTCACCAAGGAAATCGGACAGGTATGTAGGATATTTTTCGCACAGGTTTGTACGATGTTTATTGGACAGGTATGTACGATGTTTATCGGACAGGTATGTAGGATGTTTATCGGACAGGTTTGTACGATGTTTATTGGACAGGCTTGTACGATATTTATCGGACAGGTGTTATATGATATTCCATGTATTCCAAATGCGTAAAATGCATGGTGCCGCTGACACGAAGAGTGTGGACGAATCCACTAAATGCACTTGGGGAGAAGCGACGGTGCATTGCGTTCATGTTTTCGGGGGTGACTGGTTGGAATTTTAATTTTGCAGCACCCCCTTGTTTTTGGGTTTAAACTGCTTGGATTCAGTGTAGGATACTATTTGCAGCAGTACAAGGTTTATAGAGGAAGGGTGGCCTTACCATAACAGTGCGTGGGGCGCGTACTGCGTATAGTCTTGCGTTGTTTCGAAAGAAACAGGGATTTTCAGTGGTCGAGTCACTGCTTGCGGGTCAACCGGCCCGTGATTTACAACACCTCCTGACCCGGCCCGACTCGACCGCGGATCGGGTCATAACTCGCGAAAAAGCTAGGGCAAAACTATTTTGTTGATTGAACGCCAGATGGCCACCTGCCGTTCGCCACACACAAATTTCAGGTGTTGAACGAGCTGTCGCCTCAAGGCTTGCACGCGGTTTTCGAGCGATTCCGAGGCATTCTCCACGAGGGACAGATCGACAAGCGTGTACAGTACACCATCGAGACTCTGTTTGCGGTGCGGAAGAGCGGTTTCTCAGACCACCCGGCGGTACCGCCTGAGCTGGACCTTGTGGAGCGGGATGATCAGATTACTTTCGAGATCGGCCTTGAGGATAAACTGGAGAAGGAGGAGATGCTGGACATCTTCCGCATGGACGACAAGTGAGGGGTGGGCTGGGACTGCATCTGATGCACCGTAGTGGGGAGGGGAGAGGAGGGCCTGCTGTGTGACCCCGGATCTGAGTTGCGAAAAGTTGGGGAAGCTGGAGAAGAAGTGCGAAGAAAATAGATGGAATGTACTTGAAAAATAAAAACAGGTGTAAATGGGATGGTTCCTGTGCTAAGAATGAAAATGCGTTCCCCTCGCGGTGGGGATAACTTACACGTCATACACCGTTAGTTATGTCCTCTCCCTGAATCTCGACTTTTTTGTATTCATTCATTTTTTTACTTACCCCCTCCCTCCCCCCTCTATTGTACCGTATTGTCTCTCCGAACCCCCCCTCCCCCCCGAAAACTGTCATTCAGTTAAGTATTTACCCTTCACTATACAGTGGAACTCCGATTTAGGAGCGTCCTGAATAAGAGAAAACGGGCTGTAGAGCGGTCAAATCGGCTCGTCACGTCTTGTGACGCCTTTATTAACTAATATTAAAGGCTGTATGTATGACACCCAATCTATTCATGCGATAAGACCGGCACGGAGATACGAGCGGTAACACTGGTATGACTACAGTGGGTACCCGATTTAAGAGCGCCCCGCGACAAGCCGAAACATGCGCTCTTACCTGCAAAGCGTTCTTGTCTGTAGTGGGCAATATGTAGGTTTTGGTGTGGCGGGACATGCCGAGTTGACCGCTCTCAACTCCCGAATGCTCTTGACTCGGGTGCTCTTGGATCGAGGTACCCACTGTGTGCTTTGAGAAGTTCTTAAATCGGGTGCCCCCCTGAAATTGATACACCCATCTATCGACTACCTGGTACTCGCCGAGAGTATGTTTGGATAGCTATGATATACATATAAGAGCCAGGAGAACGAGCACATGTGGGCCAAGATCAACGCTGGGAGTTTGTGGAGAATCTGACCTGCCGTCTACCCGAATCCCGAAAACAGTGATCATAGCATACTCATAAATGATCCCTCCCCTATGTCATCTTGTTTTTATTTATTCTAATTATGTCAGCTGTGAGCTCGCCAATTTATTTATGTTATCATGTACCCATCTATAATCTATTACCTACTGTTATGTATTGATGGCTACCTGCTACTGTATTTCATAGGTACGAAGAGAACGAGGACATGTGGGCCAAGATCAAGGCGGAGATTTTGGGGGAGTCTGATTCCGACGACGAGGAGGAAGACGACGAGGATGGAGACGACAGCGAGGAAGAGGAAGCACCAGCTCAGGGACAGGCGCCGTCGTCGACAATGACCCAGGAAGTGAGCCCACGGCCTTGCAATCTCACGGTTTGCGATTTTGTGTCTGTCGCTCCTCTTGACATGCTTTCGCGTCCGGCCTTGTTGTACCTCATGCGGAGACAGGCCCCTCGACCCTGAATCTGCATGTTTGTGACCTTGCTCGGAAATAGTAAAACTTGTTCCACGACAGCGGTAGAGGTGCAGTACCTTCTTTTATCCATAGCTGTAGTCTTAAGACCATTGACCCTCGAAATAGTAAAACGTGGTCCAGGATAGCGGTAGAGGTACATTACCTTTTTTTGTCCATACCTGTAGTCTTACGACAATTGACCCTCGCATCCCTACCGTGCCGGGACGGGGCACGCCGGGTTTTTACCGACTTGGTAGACATCGCGTGCACGAAGCGCGAAGCACCGTGAGGTGTTCGTCGAGTCGCGTGGAGGGTGAGCTGCATCCTTGCTTAAGAGCAGCTCGTGAGGCGGACTTCCGCACCTTGTGCGTACTTTCTTGCGTATCGGATGACAGCTTCAAATTAGTTTGGTTGTGTTCTGATGCGGCCACTTCCAGAGACATTAAGGATAGGGGGGGGGGTGAACTCATTCGTTGCTAGCCTTAGTCATTTGACCATCATAGACCACACATTCCTTTCGAGACGGAGTAACGTTCATTCCTACTCCTAGTAGAGACACCTCCAATATTTGGGCGCTCAGTACTTTTCTTCCATCTATTACATGGAAACGTGTTGCTTATTTATCTCCTTGTACGATGCATAGGAGTACGGTACCTCTTTCTTGGCCAAAAAATATGTTACGACTGGCGGTATGATAGATACCCTTGAACAAATCAACTACCGTTACATGCTATATATGAATCCCCTTCATTTTTGTTGTCAAAGGCGATTTGGGTGTACAAACTCCAATCATTCTGCGCACTGTCTGGGGAATCTCATGTGCGTTTTTGAATGTTTTTGGTTGTGTGCCTCTGGGCCATGGGATAATTCAGTCGCGTTTAAGGAGGCGTGTTTTTGCTGATGGAGGTATTCAGGTATACCAGTTTTTGTCTGAATAAATGAATGGTTTCTGCATAAAGGGGCTCCTATATCGCCGGGGGAAAAAAAATTAATGAGCCATTTTTTTCCATTTGTTTCCATTTTTTTCCATTTTTTTCGTTGTATACCTAGGCCATGGGATTTTTCGTCCGGCAGCAGTGTGGTAGCAGTGTCGTTTTTTTCGAAACCATGTTTTTGGGTAAAAAAGGGCATGTCTTGAGCTCCCAAAGCAAGGAGCCTCGGAAGGAAAATACTAATAATGCTGCACCTCTGTCGTAGAAGGCGTCAGCCAGTGCTTGGGATGTAGATATGGTAGGGTATAGTAGGGTATAGTAGGGGCATATTAGTAGAAGGTATAAACTCTTCAGGTCAAGAGCTTCAGCTGCGTTTTTCGATGTTTTTTTTCGCTGTATACCTGTGGGGCATGGGATTATTTTGTCGAGTTTCGTGTACATGTATTCTGAAAGTTGAGTGTTTGGAAAAAGGTACATATTAGAAAGGTACATATAAGAAAAGGTATAAGCTCCTCAACTGAAAAGGCTGAAGCCTCAGAATTTTTTTTTCTTCTGTAGGTGTTAATATGACAGCAAGCGTCTTAAGGTTCCCCCCCCCCCCCCCCCCCCCGATAAAAATGCGCACGCTGTGCGACATGCGCTGAGATAGAAAAAAAAACGTACCTCCGATAGATCACGATCTGACAGATGACGATCTAGATCATCTACACTAGATCATGTACAGTAGATCCTGCATCAGTCGGTATGAGATGTTAGGCAGGATCTGTACATAGAGAGTACATATCCAACCATGGAAACTCTTGTTAGATCTTGCAGATCGTACGGCTCCGTGCGGGTAACATGAGCTAGGCCATACAGATCTTCCCTGCATCATGGAGAAGTGGGGATAGACCATCTGTCCGACGTGTGGATGTTCTAATGGTTCACCTGTTTCCGTTGTTGATCGCCCTCCTCATTCAGACGTGTTCTTCAATCCTTGCTGGTTTGTTTAGGTCACACCTCCGCTAACGCCGTGTCGATCCCGGCCGAACACCACGCCAGATCCATGACTTGACGGAACAGGACCTGGCTAACCTCCGAAAGACCATTTACCTTCGTAACCACCATGCGGTACTCTTTGCGGATTCTAAACGCTTCGCTCAACCCCGCCCCCGCCCCCCCTCCAATGTGTTGCTCCGCACCGCTCCTTCGCCCGCCGCACCCACACCATTCCATTGTTTTACGTTACGGATCCGCTGACTGCGGATCGGAACTGGACGGACACCACATCAGATCCACGACTTGACGGAGCAGGACCTGGTTAACCTCCGCAGGACGATTTATCTGACGATCATGTCTAGTGCCGGATTCGAAGAGTGTGCGCACAAGCTCACCAAGCTGAATATCCAAGAGGGATACGAGATGGTGAGGCGAGGCGTCCCGCATTCACCCAGCTGTTAGCGTCGTGTTGTATGTATTACCTGTGTGCTCGTGTGGGCACACGACATCCCAACAACGAGAAACGAATCCCCGAAAAAGGAACATCCCAACGAAACGAAACGAACTCCCCCAAATCCCCCCAAGAAAGTTGAAAGTTGTTTTGGGGGAAACACGCGACGGTATTCGACGGGCACACGAAGAGAGATGACACGGAATATCAGTCGAGCGCTCTGTCTTTGGCTGGTGGGCTTGACCGCCGTCGTCGATTGGTGCCGTGTTTGCTGCTTGGAATTTTTGGAGAATAATTAGAAGAGCTTGACCTAGTTGGAGCTGCACAACCGAATTGGAGCCGCACTCGCGTTTTGGAGACGAGCTATTGGGCATCAGTGCGGGATAACAGGAGCACTTTCTTAAAAATCGGCAGGCCGAAAGCATGAGAGCGTGAGTCAGCAATAAGTTCGATGCATATCGACGAGCACAAAAAGCTTACTATTAATAGTGGGCTGCCGGACCCTATGCGCGATAAAAATGAAGGCAGGGACCGGCGGGGGAAAAGGGAAGGCACCCGTGGCCACGGCTTGTCCAGAAGGCTGCTGAGGGTAAACCGCTTACGGGTTGAGCTCGAGCATAAAAGTGATGACTTAAGAATAAAGTAAAATAAAAATAGGGTGTTTGCGATTTCCAAACCTTGTTGGAGTGAAAACATGTAATAATAGCATTGAAACCCACGAACGAATGTCGTGACCCAAAGGCCAAACGAACCAAAAACAAAATAGTGTAGAAATCCCAAAAATGGCAGGAAAACGTGAGTTATATTTTGACCATTTTCGATGAATTTTCATCGTGGGTTTGGCCTTGGATCGTGCCGTTCGACGGTTTCAATACGATTGGTAGCATACTACCGGCATATACTATCAATAGTATTCATAATATGTTTTCGTGCCCAACTCCTACCCTACCAAAATTGGTACTGTAGTTCGCAAACACGCCACTTGATACCGCTACGACCGAAAATGGGTCAAGCGCTCCCCCTTTCTTCCGCTCGTTCCCTGCCTTTAAGCTCTTGTTGGGATATTCCGACAACCGTCTAAAAAATGGATGCGCGATGCGCCCGTATAGTGATGGATAGCTACGTTGTTACACACTTCAGTTCTGCTGCGGTAAGCAGTAGCCGATGTATATCAGTTCGACGTCCGGCGCATCGTGATAAGTCCACCGAGACGTGTTGAGGACGTGTTTGAAGTCTCGTTGCCTTGCAAGCTCGCGGTCGGTCGTGTGATTGCCTCACATGTTTTTGATTCCTGCTGCTGCTGCTGCTGCTGCTGCTGCTGCTTTTCACGGCTGCTATTCCGTGTTTGTACTGACTGGAGTGGTTACTTGTTTCTCGCCTGCGGCACGTGTACTCTCCGTGTTTGTGCTCATTTTGGTTATTTTTCTCTGCTCTGCTGCGCCTGTGTGCTCTGCGTGTTGTGTGTAAGCTCATATGGTTTATTTTTATCTCGCCTATCGCATGTCTATTCGTGTCCGTACTCAAATGTTGTTTTGCTTGTTTTTGCTCCCGCCTGCTGCATGTGTGCCCTCTGCAGTTTTTGTGCTATCAATATCATTGTGTTCTCATTTCTTTTGTCGCCCCCGCGTGACCGACCCGGTTTGATGCAGGAATTGTGCAACATGATGATCGAGTGCTGTAGCCAGGAGCGGACGTGGCTGCCCTACTACGGCCTGATCGCCCAGCGGTTCTGCATGATGCACCGCCGCTGGCAGGGGGCCTTCGCGGAAAGCTTCGAGACTAACTACAACACCATCCACCGGTCAGTCACGCCACAACGGCGGAGGGGATATCCTCATGACCGTTTTGCTGCAGCAACAAGGATCCCACTCTTATTCCAATCAGTTGGTCTCCAACCGCTCTAGTTGCAAGTAGTTTCACGCCACAACGGCGGAGGGGATATCCTCATGGCCGTTTTGCTGCTGCAACAAGGGTTTCACTCTAATTCCAAGTAGTTGGTCTCCAACCGCTCTAGTTGCAAGTAGTCGGTCTCGAAGGTGCTTGCGAACCTAAAGCGGTTCGTATGTATATTTCATGCTTCGCTTTACGGAAGCATATTCGATTTATTTATATCTGAACGGCATATCTATCTACGCTGTACTCGTGTTGTGGTGGCTAAAATATTAATGGTAATATTACAGTCACTGCCGGTCGCCCCGGTTGCCTACTAGTAGTGGTTACCCTCGAATGCTACTGTTAATGCTATTGCTACTACTAATGCTACTATTAATAGTAACAGAGTTGGTTTTGGGGTGTTTGATCCCGCGTACGTCGGACTTTGAGTTACTTGCAAAAACAATAGATCAAAGGAATCAACTGCTGAGAGCGCCTTGCAGCGCGGGTAGGCACAATTCGATGCGAGTCGACGAAGGAAGAAATAGCTGGAACCTGCTCGTGATAAAGATAGAGGCACGTACCGTAGTAGGGAGGGGGGGGAAAGCCTGCTTGGTGATTCAATACCCAGCCGACTAATAGCCAGTCGCTGACTCGAAGTCTACCCTGCCAGACTTAACAACCATTCGGGGACTTAACAGTCTGTCCAGCCGACTAGTAACTAGTTGGTGACTTAATAGTCCACCCAGCCAAGTAACAACCAGTCGGTGACTTGTTACCCAGCCAACCAATAACTAGTCGGTGATTTAATAGTCTACCCAGTCGACGAGTAGCTAGTCGGTGACTTTATAGCCAACCAATTTTTAATTAGTCAGTGACTTATAACTTAACAGTCAGCGATCTCACGGCCGTGCCGATCTCGCCCTTCTGGCCGACTTGAGGCAACTAGTAACTAGTCGGTGACTTACAGCCCCGTCCCGATCTCCCCTCTGGTCTACTTGTCGTCCATAACTTGTCCGTGGCTACAGGTTGGAAACCAACAAGCTCCGGAACGTGGCCAAATTCTTCGCGCACCTGCTGTACACAGACGCCTTGCCTTGGACGTGCCTGGAGTCGATCCGCCTCAGCGAGGACGCGACGACGTCTTCCAGTCGGATCTTCATCAAAATCCTGGTGCTGGTGAGATAAGATGATGCCGATATTTCACGCCCTCAGTTTTGAGTTTGTTCACTAAATTGTTCACTAAAATGCTGGGACGACGGCGGTTGACGTGGCCAACTCACTTTAAGCAATCCGGCAATACATACTGGTAACCTGGTGCTAGCGATAGCACGTACCAGTCTGGGCCCACATGTAAGCCAATTTTTCATTGGCGTATATTTAGGAAACGTTTCTTATATTTCGACTCAGTGGGACATGTTTTCTTTGTTCAACATTTGGCAGACTCGCGCTGTATTTTTTTTGTCTCGCTGTATCGTCTGCATCGACGTCGGAATTTCAAGCAATGAACGTCTTGAAATATTAATAGTACTAGGTATGAAATAGTTATATTTGGGACGTTGTATCTATGAGTTTAAGATGTCGGTGTTTCTGTTTTTCACTGTACTTGTGCACGTGGGCGCAGGACGCGAAGTGCCTGATATATCTTTTTTCTGGTAGTGTTCCCTGGAGACGTCCGGGTATGCGTACCTTCTTGTTTTGTCGTGTTGCCTGGAGATGTTTCTTCTTATGAGAGTCTTGGCCATGTCGATCTGTTCTGGCCTGAAACTGGCCTGAAACGATAGTACTGACCCCTCTCTTCTCAAGCCTCGTATCCGCTTTAGAACTCCCCCCCCCCCTGTTTTGGGGGACGGACTACTTGGAATTAGTGTGCGGTAATTGTTTGCAGTAGTGAAAGGACATGACTACATACCAACTCTTGAAGTGGCCGATGCAACGTCCTGCCCCGCTCGGCCCCGTGTGTGTGGTGTGCGTAGTCGCAACTCTGAAATCGTCGATACAACGTCCTCACTCGCCCGGCCGCGTGTATATACCATGACTACGTGCCGCAACTCTATATTTCGTCTACACAACGTCCACCTGGTGCGCCGCGTCGTAACCTCACTGTTGCGCCAGGAACTCTCGGAGAACATGGGCCTGAAGAACCTGCGCGAGCGGTTCAACGATCCCTACATGGCAGAAGTGTTCCAAGGAATGTTCCCCACCGACAACCCGCGCAACACCCGTTTCGCCATCAATTTCTTCACTGCTATTGGTCTGGGTGGGCTGACGGACGGCCTGCGCCTGCACCTCAAGAACGCGCCCAAGATGATCATGGAGGCACAGGTGCGTTCATTTCAGGGCTTCTCACAGGCCCTGACCCGATCTGCGTACGTGTCGGGTTTGGAGGTTTCCAAAGTCTCGCTGGTCGGGTACGGTCGGGTACGGTGAGGAGGCTTCACATCTCACGGGTCGGGTTGGGTCACCCCGACCCGATCCGACCCGATATCCATGAGAACTGACCCGAAGCCCTGGTTAATTTCGGTCTGGCTGTATGCTCTTGTGTACAGCCTGGACATGGGAGTACGGCAAGGGCTTGTTTGGTAGGGTTTGCACTCTAGGGTACCCGGGTACCTTACGGATACCCGGGCACCTTTACCCGGGTACCTTACGCGTACCCCGGTACCTTGCGGGTACCCGGGTACCACATCTTATACTCGTGTGTCTTCTTTTATTTTTGTTTTTTCTGAGAACGTCAGCTGTGAGTTCGACGAATTTAGGGTCGATGCTCATATTTGCAAGCTGCGCATTACACCGTTCGTCCGTTTTTAGTAAGTTGTCACATGTATCACAAAACCTAATATAAGATGACATTAGTATTACACTACAGTAGTTGTAGTTGTCTTAGTGTTATGGCTGACACTCGAATGTGTACCCGGGTACCTGCAGACTGTACAAGTATTACACCCGATTAAGCACATCCTTGGAGTTCCATTAACAAAGGCGTTTTGCGGGTACTCGTACTTGTGCTGCATTCAGTACCAACACGTTTTTTCGTAGTATTTGAGTCAAATGCAATCTGCAGACGGTGACAGTCTTCAAGTTTACCGCAACTGCAGTACAGGGCACTAAGTAAGAAACTACAGTCAGGGAGGGCACTAAGTAAGAAACAGAAATACTGGCCCATGCTGGGTTTCTTAGTTGGGAGACGGTGCGTTCTACACTATCTTCAGTACGACGGCTAATGCATTTCTTGCATCCCTGTCAATTATCAACATGCCTTTTCTATTGCCCTGTTTATTTTTTGGTGTCTTGTACTATAGTGTGCGTAGTTTATCAATGCCGGCTTGAGTGGGAGGTAAACAGGTCCAGCTCTTGCTCTGCCTTGAAGAACTGGTGAATGCACGACAAACGAGTTGAGTTTTTCGCGCTGATTGCCCTCCGGTTCATATCCCTGCTATCCATGTGAGATAGAATCGCTGTGGCCAGGCACTTGAGTGGCTTGATATATAGTCTACCTGGTATATATTTATTTTTTTCACACCTATATTTAATTTTTTTCACACCTGCTACAAGTCTAATATAAAACGAAGTATAGCTGTGGGTAGGAATCCGCGAAACAGGATGTTTTTTATTTACAACTGTGGTCAACCTGTGTTCCTTGGTGGATGATGGACGGACGTACAATCTGGCTTTAGCGATCGAGAAAGGGTGTCCTCAGTTTTTAGCACAGAGTAAACTTGTAACTCCGAGCCCATCTGTGCCTGCCCGTTGCTCCCTTTGTTCTCGCGTCGTTTCCTTCTTCCCCTTGGCTCCCGCGCCGCGCCGCGATTATCCGTGCACGGTGCTTGTTGCGCGTTTTGTGCGTTTTTTGTTATTTTGTGTATTTTTTTTGCAGATGGCGGCGGCAGGAGCAGACGATGGCTCCTCCTCTTCCTCCTCTTCCTCTTCTTCCTCTTCCTCGTCCTCGTCCTCTTCCTCGTCTTCTTCTGGTTCGTCGTCGTCGTCTTCTGGGAGTGACAGCTCATCTGGTAGCGACAGTGACAGCGATTCGGACTCTGATTCAGATTGAGGAGACGGAGCGACAGCCCATCTATTAAGCGACAGCTCACCTAGTATCGACAGCTCTGGCAACTGGGATTGTGATTCAGATTGAGGAGAGAGAATGGCAGCTCATACAGTTGCGACAGCTCCAGCGAATTAGATCCTGGCCCAGGCTGAAGATAGGGAGTGACAGCTCATCTAGTAGCGACAGCTCATGTAGTAGCGGCAGCTCCAACGACTCAGACTCCGATAGATATTTGGCGTATGAGAACGAGAGCGAGAGTTGAACTTGTCATGGAACGCGTCTGTGTGACAACGGCTTGCGAATTGGAGCTGTCAAGACTCTATGTGATGATGATGATAATGATGTTGTTGTCACATTACCTCGTCCTTTGACATTTGGCCCGTCGTTACACAATGTGTATGACGCTGTGGTCAATGGTGCGTCCTGATGGTGTTGCTGGGCGGATTCGTTGGCCGCACGTTTAGATAATCGGGAATCGGAGACGTTTTTTATCGTTGGGGGAGGGGGGGGGGATGTCGACGCGCCGAGGAGGGATTAGTGCGAAGGGAAGCTTGTTCAGTTCACCGTGTACAGCATGCTGCCGTGCTGTGCTGCCGTCACTACGACCCCTAATGATCGCTATGAAGCGTGCAAAATAATATCTAACCGATTGAACAAGCAGATCGATTCGATTGAATAGATCGTGAAGCCTGCGCAAGAAAGTGTAACCGATTCGATTGGGAGGTGGTGTTCTTGTACGCAGCAGCGTCTTGAAGCTGTAGCCGACACTTCTTTTGTACGAAGAGCAAAAGAGGGAAGGGAGAGAAAAAAAGTTCCACCCATGCGCCGAAGGTGCAGCGCTTCTCCTGTTAAGCGGTTCTCCTGTTGTTTTTCTCGTTCGGTTTGGTTCAAGCATAGCTGCTCGTTTCGTGTGTCCTGGACTCTGCTGTACACTGCAGCTCTGTACTTGAAAGTATCGTACACACGACGCGTATGAAAATACGTGAAAGTGTGGTGAGCTAAAGCTTTATTTTTCCCCATCCGCTGGAGGATGAAAAAAAAAAAAAAAAAAAAAAAAAAGTATCGTATTGTATTTGGGTCAATGTGAGATTCAGCAACTATTAATAAAACGACCGAGTACCTGAATGCTCATGGAGGAAGAATCGATGAAGTTTTTAGACCATGGGTTCGGTTGTTGTAACAAAGTGAATTATGCAGCTGATTTTTTTTTTTTGCCGATCACCCAGCAAGAAATATGCAGCCATACTATTATTAGTTACTTCGAAGTATTAATAGTAATTGTACTCTGAAAGCGGATACATGCCCACGATAGCAAGGAACTCCTGCGGGATGTTTTTTTCTTGCTTTTCCAGGGTCGAGGGGATAACGACGAGATAACGCATGTACCGCGTAGGGAAAGGAATCCGCGAATTGCGACGTTCTTTTTTTGGTTTTAAACCACGAGGAATAATCTTGTACTACCATTAGCACCATTAATAATACTGCTGTGTGCCGCGTACTTGAGTAAAGGAAGCGTCCTACCGTGTTTTAGTACTCAAGAAGCGCACGACGTCGTGATTCCGCTGCAGTCATGGTGGCCATGGCCATAATATATAGTCTATACGTACCGCTTGTTTGTAGTGTTACTATATATAGACTGCTGTTTGCATTCGAGATCTTTCGTCGTGTTTTTTGTTCTACCGGTCTACGAGCTGTTTGTTTTTGCAGCGAGCGGTATAGACGACCCGAAATGTATGCGGGCTTTTGTCACTATAAGAGCCCGTTCCTAACGACCCCCCCCCAAAAAAAACAGGAATCGTGACTGAATCGTTTTTTTGGCATTTTCCATCAAATCGACGTTAGGATCCTGACGAAAAACGTGATTTTATCTCTATACTATTAACCTAACATTTCAAAGTTCAAAATGCCAAGAATCGCGACATTTTGTCAGGATTCATTATTAACTGATTTTCTTTTCCGTTCGTTTTTACAATAATTCTCAGATTATACTACTGCATTATGGAAGCATATTCGATTTACATCGGAACGGCATCTACGCTATATATATATGTTGTCGGAGGGCAAATAATCATAATAATAATCTCTTGTATAATACTAGTAATATTCTCTTGTATTATAATAATAGTGCTTCTGTCTCAACGCCAACGATCGAAAAATTGAGGGAAAAGCGATGTGTGAACGAGTCGTGGTACCGGAAGGTGGGAGGGAAAGTGCATCAACATTATTAGTGTGACGTTGTCTATTTCTTACTGCTGTACAATGGATAATGATTTTAATGTCACCTATTATAACACGTTAATGTCATGGATGTCATGGATGGTTCATTCATTGCAGGCAAAACGCCCATTATTAGTATTGACACTATGATATTACTATTGGTTGTAATATTGGCTTTGACTCATGATAAAACTTACTAAAAACGAGCGCCCGGTGTATTACGCAGCTTGCAAAGATGAGTATCGACCCTGAATTTGTCAAGTATCACAGCTGACGTACGTGTGTTTAGAATATAATTAAAATTTCCTTGCCATGGCCGATAGCATTACGCAGCAATACCGCACAGCCTTCTGCGCGTTGAAACATACACGCAGCAGTTACAAACTAGCCATTTATTATGTGGACAGCGGGTTGTTGTTCGATGCTTCTTCGGAAGTGTATAGGGGAGAGGACTTGGCCCTTGCGGCTGGAGGGGGCAGGGCCAGGAAAACCGGAAGGTACATCTAGTATTCGGGGGTTTTGGTTGTTGGAAACATCGTTTCACGCTTTCATCTGGATGTTGTGTTCTTTCATCATGTTTATGGTTTTTGACACTCACGCTACATTGTCAGATGGCAAATGAAATAATAATATATAATTAAAATTGAAATATAATTAAAATTGGCCTACACCATACGACTCGTACCCATGTGTGTATACTGTACCTGGTACTCGTGCTATACTACTACAACTACTGCTACTACTACTACTATTATTAGTAGTAGGGGCGAAAATATTTATCACGTACGTGCAATATAATATATACTGGTATGCAGCACACATAATTCAAGATTTATAATCGTACATCATCTAGATATGAAAAGGCATTAATACAGGCAGATATGTAAAAATTGCGTTAGACCGCACTTCTAACCTATCATGCTATTAATAGTACGCAGGATATTCAGTGCGCACCGTCTGCATGATCGCCTCCCAACCTGTGCAAACCGAAGTAGCATATATATATGCACCTCTACATATATATCATAAAAAATGAAAATATACTCCATGGACCAGCTGTGAGATCGAATATATTTTGTCGAAACTCATCTTTGCAAGCTGTGTGTGATACTCCGATCGCGCGTATTACGAGTTGTGTGTCCTCATTAAGGATATAGGTCGGCGACTTCCCTTGCAACTACATACAGTGTAGCTGTCAGGGTCAACAGGGTGATGTTAGTCAGCCTGTGCGGAAACTATAAAACCCGTTTCTGAGGGGGACAAAATCCGACAGCTAGCTGTGGAAGGAAATGCATCCGTTTATCAAGTGAATCCTGTAAGTCGAATAACCGGTGAGGGGAGGGCGGTGTTTGAAGGACGTGGGGGCCTGGTTTTGATCAAAAGGGAGCGGGGGTGGGCGGGGGGGGGAGGGGGGGGACGGGCGGGGCTGCTCAATTTGTGCGCGGAAACTATAAAACCTAACGGTTTTGGAAAGAATGCACCAGTTCATCATGGCGGGTGGGGCAGCTCAATCTGTGCGTGGAAACTACACATTCTTCTAAGGGGATAAATGTGACGGTTTTGGAAAGAATGCACCAGTTTATCGTGTATATCCTGTAAGTCGTACAACAAGTGAGTAGAGGGCGGAGTGTACATATATCATGCTTAACGAAGCAACGTAGTACTCGTATTATCTTATTGCGGTAACCAGAAGGCACTACTCGTATAGATAGCATCAAGATAATACTGTGTTATAGAGTGTCAGTATAGCTGGCAATAGATTCGGTAGGATAGTCCGCAGATTCATGGTCTATTGGCCACAAGAAGGTTCTCTCAAACGGAATATTCTGAGTGAAGCGGATAACTCGTAGAATCTAGCTAGTTTGTACCACAAGAGCGTTCCCGGTAATGGAACGTTCTTCCTCTGGACAAGATAGATAGAAGTAAGCGCGTTAGGCGCTCATGGGAATATAGAGCATCTGGGAGAACGTTCCTTGTACGTTCCATAGGTGAAGGTCCGGAAGAGAGCACAGCAGCAAAGCTGGGGTGAAGCGAACTCTGTGAGCTTCACGCCACCCCCGTGCTCTCACTCCTCCTCCTCCTTCTCCTCCTCCTTCTCCTCCTCCTCCTCCTCCTGTCTCCTCGAGCTTGTCATTGCTCAACGCCAATAATGAGAAATCTATAAAGAAGAACCGGTGCTGTCTCCAAGCGAAGCTGATACCCCTGCGTCCCTTCCCTCCCACCTTCCGGTACCACGACACCTTCACAAATGGCGTCGTCGGCAGGACTCGAACCTGCGCGTGAAATCACAATGGGTTTCGAATCCATCGGTTCTCTTTGGCCTCTGCCTTTTTGTTTGGTCGTACCTGCCCCTAAGAGCCCCTTGCTATCGGGCTCCGTTCTAGCTTTGTAGCCAGCGGATCTATTCCCCTGGACCACTATTTCTCACCTTTTTTTTCTCGGCACCGCTGCCCCTACGGTCCAACGACACTGACCCCCGTTCTGGCTTTGCAGCCAACAGGTCTTGTTTCTCTCGACCACTTTTTCTTGTTTCTTTTTGGGATACCTGCCCATAGGGTTCAACTACACCGGCCTAAATCATGGGTTTACAGCCCGTCCTGACTGTGCAGTCCACAGGCCCTCCCCTCTTGGCCCCGTTTTGCTCTTGGCTTGTTGGCGTACTTGTCGCATCGGGCCCACGTTTTGACTCCAGTTTGGCTTCGCAGCCCATATAGGTCGTTCCCTGTTGACCCCCTTTCGTGTTGTTTTTTTTTTCCGGCGAAATCGCTTTCGGAGGTATGCCTTCGCTACGTACCTAGTGTTGCTCGTTTTCTGAAAGTAGCCTTTCAAGGTCTTTTGCTATGGACCCTTCTTTTTGTCAGGCTGCAGTACGTTGCTATGACGCGATTTGCCTACTTCCCGTTTTTCCCTGCATTTTTCTTCTCGGTTACCTTTTTAGGGTTGCTCCACGTTAGCGACCCCGTGTTCCCGACGTATAGTACCTAGCTGCGGCTTTCTTCACATTTGTCTTTGTTCCCTGCATCCTTTCTGGAGCTGGACACTTCCAGCGCTGTTTTGAGCTGAACGAGTATCTTCTTCTTGACCCCATTTTTCGCTTGCTTTGGTATGGTTGAATAGCCTCGCTACGTTTGCTGGCATTGTTCCCGTTATTAGTTGGCCTCTCAAGGTGTCATATTTCGACTCTCTTTCTGGCTTCCGATAGTGCCTCCCGTCTTTCTGGTGTCTACGATTCAGTTTCGTCCTTGTTTGCGTATAGCTTTGGCTAGGTGACCTCACCACATATTTCTTCCCGTTTTCATGGTACTGTACCCAGATAGCTTTCAAGGGTACTCCACTGTTGCCCCCCGGTTAAGCTTTCCGGCGTATCACACACGCCTCCAGTACCACCATTTTGGTGTTGTCTGTGCCACTGTTTTAGGTGTTGTCTTTCACTGCGTTTTCGCGATTGGTTTTGGTAGCCTCGGTTTTCCGTTCTACAGTTCGACCAAGGGCCTTATGCTAGCCTCCTAGGTCGCATATTACGGCCCCTGTGCTTCCGTTAAACCTCAGCGTACTGCTTCTTTATAGTTTTGCCTTTCGACCAATGGTCCCACGTCAGCCTTCCAGGTCCAACCTTGCGGACCCTGACATTATTTTAGGCACTTTTCTTTGTTTTTCTTGTTTCAGGCGCTTTCTCTCCTGCCTTTGGATCAATGGCCCGACACTTGCGTACTTCTTCGCGTCTTAGTTGTTGCTCTTTCACCGTCCAACCGATGGCCCCACGTCAGCTGTCAGTGTCCAACGTAACGGACTCTGACGTTCTTAAGGCAGTGCTTCTTGATTTCTCTAGGCCTTCCGGCAAATGGACCGACCGCCCGCCCCTTCGGCACTACGCTTCAGGCCGTAAACTCGTTTGGCCTTCACAGCGTGCCACGTGTCCCCTTCTTCTCTTCTGACTTGGTTTCCGCGTCTATACCTTCTTCTTTGGCCGCCTTCGCATCCTTGCGCTCAGTGGCCGCGCCCTTCGTGTCATCGTAGGCCGATTGCTACTGGTATACAGTAGGTACATACCCTTTCTCGAGCTCTCACGGTTGTGAGCTCCATCATAGGGTTGTATATCTTGCAATGAGGCGTTTAAGCCTCATTATTACGAGGTGTGGGGGAATCTATAGCCTCATTTTCGTTTGTTTTGAATAGCCGCATCTTCGATCCCCCTCCCAATTTTTCATGTTTTGTTGACATCATGTAATGGGCAGGTGATCTGCATCTACGACTATTCAGGGTGGGCTAATGTTATAGAGTGTCAGTATAGCTGGCAATAGATTCGGTAGGATACTCCGCAGATTCATGGTCTATTGGCCACAAGAAGGTTCTCTCAAACGGAATATTCTGAGTGAAGCGGATAACCCGTAGAATCTAGCTAGTTTGTACCACAAGAGCGTTCTCGGAAATGGAACGCTCCTCCTCTGGACAAGATAGATAGAAGTAAGCGCGTTAGGCGCTCATGGGAATATAGAGCATCTGGGAGAACGTTCCTTGTACGTTCCATAGGTGAAGGTCCGGAAGAGAGCACAGCAGCAAAGCTGGGGTGAAGCGAACTCTGTGAGCTTCACGCCACCCCCGTGCTCTCACTCCTCCTCCTCCTTCTCCTCCTCCTTCTCCTCCTCCTCCTCCTCCTGTCTCCTCGAGCTTGTCATAGCTCAACGCCAATAATGAGAAATCTATAAAGAAGAACCGGTGCTGTCTCCAAGCGAAGCTGATACCCCTGCGTCCCTTCCCTCCCACCTTCCGGTACCACGACTCCTTCACAACTGGTAGCTATCATATCTGGCATTTTTAGCCGCAATGGTATATTATGTATAGATAGTCTAGTCACAATAAAATAATCGTCATGGTGATACATGATATAGATTGGAATGTTACATCCTACGGCATCTGCTCGGTCCATGTATAATAATACACCACGAAGCCATAGAGCATTGTATATATTACAGTTAGTTATAATAAGTCCCTGCCGTAGACTAGTAGTACTCGCAGTATTTTATCCTAAGCGATAACCAGAAAGCACTGCTCGTCGCATAGATAGCATCGAAGTAAAGCCAACACATAACGTAATAAAAATGTTCCTCCCTTCCACTCCTTATCTTTGAAATATTGGGCATCTGCATGCAACACGCAGCAGGTAGAATATAGCTATCATCCACCTCCGTTCCCCGCCACCATCGCCACACCCCCCGCACCCTTGACACACACGCACACAACCCCCCCCCCCCGACCGCTCTACCGAAATCAAATCTGCCAGATGGAGTAAAAAACACTACCAGATAGGTGGTATCACCTCATTATTACCTTTCTATAGCCATCCATGCCGCAGCTCCAACAACCTCCCCCCGCCCACGCCCCCTCCTTTCTGACCACCCGCACCATCTCCTATAAGACCTATAGCACCATGCGTATAGTAAGTTCCTACGGGGTATACATTTATTATGCAATCTAATAAAGCGGTTAAAATCCCCCTCCCCCCCTGCCCCCCCCCCCCCCCCCCCCCCCCCCCCCCCCCCCCCCCCCCCCCCTTTCAAACACTCCCCCCCGCCCTCTCTCCTCACCGGTTGTATGATTTACAGGATATTATACATGATAAACGGATATGCGTTCCTCCCACAACCAACCGTTAGATTTGTCCCCTTCAACGGTTTATAGCTGCTGCACACAGATGATTGAGTTGCCCTTCCTCCTCAACCCCCCCGTCCCCGGCCCCCATGCCTAAAAGAATCCTCGCCCTCCCCTCACCCGTTGTACGACTTACAGGATATATATTATAAAAAATGAAAATACACTCCAGCTGTGAGATCGAAGATTTCGTCGAAACTCATCTTTGCAAGCTGTGTGTGATACTCCGATCGCGCGTATTACGGGTTGTTGTGTGTCCTCATCAAGGATATAGGTCGGCGACTCCCCTCGCAACTACAGTGAGTGTTGTAGCTGTCAGGGTCAACAGGGTGATGCTAGTCAGTCTGTGCGCGGAAACTATAAAACTCGTTTCTGAGGGGGACAAAATCTGACAGCTGTGGAGGGAAATGTATCTGTTTATCGAGTGAATCCTGTAAGTCGAATAACCGGTGAGGGGAGGGCGGAGTATAGTCTAGTCTATATAATACTTAAGTCTTGATAAAAAACTGATTGATTGATGCCTTTTTCCTTCCACACACAGCAGCAGCTAGCTGTCAGATTTTGTCCCCCTCAGAAACGGGGTTTTTTATAGTTTCCGCGCGAAGATTGATCAACATCACCCTGTTGACCCGCCTGGTACAAAAGCTGCACTGTATAGTGTTAAGATACGGCAATAGTTCCAAGGGGAGTCGCCGACCTCTATCCTTATCAATTAATGAGGACACACACCCAGTAAATACGCGCGATCGGAGTATCACACACAGCTAGCTTGCAAATATTATACGGAGTATGAATTTCGACGAAATCTTCGATCTCACAGCTAGCTGCAGTGTGGAATTTTATTTGTATACCAGGTAATAATATATACATACACCATCAGATATCTATCTATCTGGTGTGTGTGATGGTACATGCGACTGCTGCCACTAGTAGTAGTAGTAGTAGTAAAAACTGTGTTGTATGTATACATATACATACGTGAAATAGTGGAATGTTGGTGATGATGCAGAATCGTACCTGGTACGACATCGACAACAACAACATTCAATTCGGCGTGGTGAGTAATAACTCATCGTATAGCACATACAGTACACTTTTCTTTCTGCATTTTGTCGTAATCGTCGTCAGTCAGCTATGAGTTTGCTGTGAGTTCGATAATATATTATAGGGGTTGATACTCATCTTTGCAAGCTGTGTGTGCGTGTGATACATCGGCCTCTCGTTTTTTCACAGGATCTAGTCTTTTAATAAGTAGATGGATACAAGATGTATTTTATTGTTTGAAGATTGTCCGGCCACCCCGAGTGGTCTAGCACCAGGTAGTAGTATAGACTAGTCTTAGACTAGACCACCACTAATAACCTCGTCGAGCCCTATAATATTAGTACACTAAACAAAAAGGTTGGAGTCATCAGGGGAGGGTTCTAATAATCTCGATACGGCAGGCAGTACTACTATCATCGAGGATTTCCTTTTTTTGTTTTAGTGACACCAACAACTACTACTACTATTATTATTACTATTAATAATACTGCCGAGAGCGCTTTTTTTGTTCGTAGCAGCGTGGTGAAGAAGTAAGTGCTGAATTCTTCTAGCGAATTAAATGAAGTCGCCTACTACTTGAAATTGTGGTGGGGAGTCGAGCGTTGTGCATGTTCTGTCTCGTCGAACTTACACCCTTCTACCAGGAGGATCCGGGTCCGAACGAAGGTGCAACCGAGAGTTTGTCGCCTCCTGGAGGTCAAGACCAGAGCGACCGATCGATGGAGACAGAACTACTATACCGCTGTCGTATGAGGCTGGTAAAAACGTAAAAGCCAGTACTTACCACAACAGCAGCAGCAGCAGTAGTACCACTGACGGGGGAGGAGAGCCCCTTCTTTTTTAGTGACTTTTTAATCGACCTGGTATGGAAAAAGAGGCTGTTGTGAGCTGTGGCATTTTATTCGTTCGTTCCATCCCAACCCGTTCGTGTCCCTGGATGAAACTGGTCAATAATGATCGTGTCGGGCACTCGGGAAGTCGCCCTCGGCATAATACTACTCTCCCACCTCACCTCTCAGCCCTCCTCTCTCTGAGCTCTTATTATTAATACTAATAGTCAGCCGACGCAGGAAAATTATGTTTTTCCGGATCCATGATCGAATGTGGATGGGCCTCTTTTATTATCATCGTTGTTGTTTTGTGTTAGTTGTCGCTGTCATCGTCATTACAGTATTATGGTGATACAACTTCAAGGGGAGGGCGAGCACTCCTACTACCTGGCTTCACTTACTACCACAACAGCAGCAGTAGTACTACCGTTCGCCCGTTCGTTGTTGTTGTTGTTGTTGTATTTCCTGGGCGACCACCTGGGGCGGAAAACGTCAGTAGTAGTAGCAGTGCGATACCGTTGCCGTCCGTCCGTTGCACACCACATCTTTTTCACCGGGTAGTAGTAAACGTCTGGGTAGCACACTCCAGTACAGTATACCTGGTATATTTTTGGGGACGTTCGACTTCTTCGGCACGTACGTACGTCGCTTGTACGGTGGTGGTAGACGGACGGCAGCAGACTGCACACAAGGATTTTATACTAGATTCTAGAGTTCAACCGGAACAGTGGGAAGGAAAGATTTGCTGCTACTCTGTCGTATCGTATGTACGGCAAGCGGCAGGACTCTGTACACCGGTCTGTACGTGTATGAGCAGTATCATACCTGCTACCTGGTACATAGCAATGCCAGTGAGTGCACAGTGCACAAGTACCGGCAGTAAACCAGACACGAGCACTATTGGAAATCGTACCGATCCTCTTCGATAGTCTTGCAGCCGTCTTGCCAAGCAAGGTAACCGGCACTATATCGGAAGTAGGCACTATAAAACCAGCACTATACGGAGAATCCCAGCAGTTTTCCGGAGGTGTCCGTTCGGTGTCCTTCAGTACGCCTGAGTGCCCCGAGCCAATCACGGCGCGCGCATTCCCCAACAGCCCAGAAAAAATCGGATTCATTTAAACAAGAAAATAATTTCACAACGGAAAGTTACAATCCCCTCATTGAATCCAAGACACTTTCCGCCCATGCAATGATGTGTTGCGAAGCCAACAGCTAGATTTTTGCCGGACCATCACACGATCATCAGACAAGATCTGCAATTTTGGGTTCTTCGTCTCACTCCACTCTCTCGCTGTTGCCAGGCCCCACAACGTACACCCACGGGCATCGTCTCTGAGCCTCGACATAGCTCACAGCGCGACGACCACGTACGGTAGAAGGCTTTAGGGTAGCAAGCTGGAGAACTATCATCACGTACCGGCCTCGTGAGTGGAGTGAGCCCCAGGCGAAAATATGAAGACTTTCACGGCGCTCGCGCTTTTATATGTGAGTTTTGTGTGTTGTCAGCGATCAGCGGTACGTCGCTTTCTGTAGATCGACTCCGCGATGTGTGATTTGATCGAGAACGAATCGCTTTTGAAACCTCTCAAACTTGCTTCGAGCGAAGCCTAGCCCGCGATATAGCCTGCTTGTATCTGTCGGCAGTTAGTTGTTGTCCGTATCGTCGGGGAGTGGTTGGTTCCTCTGCCCGTGCTTTTACGCGCGGGTACCTGCTGCTGCTGCTGTGCTGCTCAGTGATTTTTTTTTTCACGAAAAGCATTTTTGCGTGTCACCGCCGTGATCGTACTGCTGTATGTACGAGATAACGGTTGTTTATTTCTTCCTAAAGAAACATGGACTAAAATGATGACGCGTGCTCTCATCTCTCGACCCGAGATACCAGCTTTCGGCTCGACAGCATGGTTGCCCCTGTGTGCCATAAGAGGCATCTAGATAAGTCCTCGTAGAGTCGAGGCTTGTGTTGTGTCGCTGCCAACGCAGAGCACTTCGATATCTTGTGCATCTCGTGTTTTTTAAACCGAGCAAGTGTGTGTGTGTACTTTTTTTTAAGACCGACCGTAGAGTTCTGAATTTTTATTTTCCGCTCGTTGCATTATGTGATTGTTGTGGCTGTATCACTGGGCCGACCTCGACGTTCAATTGCTTCTTCTGCTGTGCGTGGTTGCGATCAGTAGCTTCGATGGGCCTCTCGGCAGACTGCTGTGACGCCCCTGTCTACCGCTAGATCGGACCATAGACTAGATCTATGCTCGTACTGATCGCATTTATGCTCCTTGTTGTGCGCGAGGTTGCGTTTTTTACACACACGTTTTCCACGGCTTCGGGGATCCACTCATATTTTTGTGGTGAACGTCAGGAAAATGAGAAAATCTTGCCGAGCCGCCGGTGTTCCGATTTTATGCTCTTAACAACCTAATTCCCGCGTTGTAAACGAAGTCTTCGCATGACCAGTGCCCTCCCCTGCTCATCGCGATCTTTATTTTCCGTGCCGTGGTGGTAAGCTGGATGCATGAATACCCGGCAGCAGGGGTAGCTGATGATGATGATTATGATAATACCAGGTATATCCTTTCGTTTGTACTCGTACTCGTACGTTGCCGGGGATCTTATTATATACAGCTTTAAGAGGCAAACGGCTAACTTCCGAAAAACACGATGGCTGCCGGTCTACCGTGCGTCGACATAATCTTTTTCGCTTCGATTCTATATCACGCGAGGCACGATAGGAATTCAAAATGGATAGAATGCTCATATGATACTTGTGCTGTCGTTCTCTCCCTCTCTGATACTTCTCCTTTCCCCCTCTTGTCTCTTTGTCTCTCTCTCTGCCTCCCCTTCCTGTCTGTGTTGTTTCTCTCTGCCCTCTCATTCTCTCCCTGTCCTCTCTCTCTCTTCCCTTCTGTCCCTCTCTCTTCTCTCTCTATTAATAATATCTCTCTGTATTTTCTCTCTCTGCTCTCCCTCGCTTTCCCACCCCTCCCTCCCCACGTCCCTCTTTACCCACAGGGACTCGCCGTCGCCAGAGCGATAACAATCAATGTCGCGGCCGGGGCGGACTTTGAGGCGGACTGCCTTCACAAGGTACAGCCGGGAGACACGTGCTATCTCGAAAAAGGAGACTACTTGCACGACGGCCTCACCGTCACGCACGGCACCGCCGAGCAGCCCATCACTATTACCGGCGATAGCTCCGCATGCATCAAGGGTAGCAACACCCAAGATCGGGCATTCCAGGTCGCCCACGACTACTACATCCTCGACGGCATCTGCTTCGACGGTGACCATGACGGCGAGTATGTCGCTACCGCTGTCTACGTCCTCGGGGAAGATATGAAGACAACGAAAAACGGTGTCACGTCTTCTGTGACGGGTTTGCAGATGCTTAACCTGGAAATCAGAAATTTTGGGTCTGAGTGCATTCACTTTCGGTACTACGTGACCCACGCTGAGGTGTATGGATGCACCATCCAGAACTGCGGGGTTGACGACTTCGTAAACGGAGGAGGTGCGAAGGTTGGGGAGGGGCTGTACATGGGAACTGCGCTGGACCAGATCAACGACAACAAGGTGAGCACTTTGTGATCTTTTGGATGGAAATATAGATTCCTGTCAAGTATAATTATCCATATAAAATGACCCTTACATTTTAGTATGCGTGTGTGTGTTTTTTCGTGCGATCGCTCATGTACAGCATCTACAGCTAGCTGTGGAGTATCGGTAAGTACCTGGTAGTAGATATCGTATACGTCGTATCAAGTACGTGTATGTATGTCATGTGGTATGAAAGTATGAAATTATATACCTGGTACACAAGAACGCTGAACGGCAGCACATCCCCCATGCCTTTGAGCTTTGTACAGCGTACCAAGTACTCGTACGATCATCGCCCCGGAGGTCTAGTGGTTTCCCTCGAATACTACTACAACTACTTATATCAACATCAATATTAGCGTTGGTCCTTGAGTTCGATTCCCACCTTGGCGAGATTTTTTTTTTGCATTGCATTGCATTGCAGAAATGCAAAAAAACGGATCGTCCTATCAATAGCAGCGTCGGTGGGCACAATTCGACGCGCGTCGACGAGGGAAGAAAATAAATGCTGAATAAAGTGTTGGGATAAAAATGAAGGCATGCGCCACATAGTAGTGGGAAGCAAGGGGGGGAAAGGGCCCGCTATATATATGTCACCTGGATCTGAGGTACTAATAATACTGGGAGAGAGCGCGAGAGCAGTGCGAGAATAATGAAAAAAAAAGTATCGGAACTTTCCTCACCACCGGCGGCCACAGCGCATGTACACTCAAGAAGAGCGAAAAAGTTGCATGTCGCGGTCGCCGGGGGTACTCTCTACCCGTAGAGAGCTATACAGCGCGGGGAGATGTGTTACTATTAATGGTGGGACGGGAGGTGTTTTGTCCTGTTGGCCGTCGTGAGAATCGATACCTACTAAGTGTCGTATAATGCGCATTAACAATGAATAGTCTAGTGTCTCGGATCTCAAGAGAAGACGTTTTCATTTTATAAGGCTATGTAACTAATCTCTACATCATCAGCTGCGAGTTCGACAAATTTAGGGTCGATACTCTCGTCCTTGCAAGCTGCGGGATACACCGGTCTATTTGTACCCACGACTTGGGTGTAAGTACCCACTACAAGTGTATGATCAAGTGCCTATATATAGTCTATGTGATAACGATTGGTTTGCGGGCTATCCCAAAATAAACGCTTGAGTCATTAAATAGTTGCCCACATATTATGTCGACGGCTGATGTCATGCTTGTAAATTTTTTATAATACTAATACTAATATCAATAGTGTATCTCTGTAATTGCTGCCCATGTTTGCTTTATCGGCTTGAGGAAGCTTTCTCGTAAGTTATTTCCTACCTACCTACGTAATACTGGCATCATCATATGTACCGGTACAGCGGTACAAACAGTAGGGACCCCCTGTTGAGGCAGTGGTGTGCGAGATGAATATATATGACAGCCTTATTCGTTCGAGGTGTAGCGGTGTGAGTGCAATTAATTGGTCGCCTTGTATCGGGATACCGCTCCCTTCAGACCACCTTATTGGTCAAAATCGTTTGTCACATGCTGTATCCACTTCGTGTTATTGCCACTCACGCCATCAACGAAACACTGCCTGCCATGCTGCTGCAATCAATGTCCATTCAATACCTCAGCCATATAGTCTGGAACAAAACGCTTACCTGGAATATATCGACACATCATTCTTGCTGCGGTCTCCCGCTTCTCTTTTTATTTTCCCGGCTCCTCGCGCTGTTCTCCTTGCTTCTGCTCACCGAACAACCGTGGTTCAATCTTCTACACCAGTGTGCCTGGTATGCCTCAAGATTATAACCTATTCCGCCAAAACGCAGTCACCACCATGCCAATAACTACTATTAGTACTACTAGCTTTATTTCCTGACCGTCGGCAATTTAAACACCCACCACCGTATATTGGTACTACGTGCAACAAACCCTCCTTTCTGGTTTGAAGCTGACTTTTCTCCTTCCTTCCGCTCGCGCCATTTTTTGTTTATTTGAAGCTGCTGCCTGTCCGTCTTTTGTCACCGCTACCTTTTTGTCACCTGTCGCATCTCTTAGCCTTACCTTTGACCACGGTACGAACAACAATCAAAATCGTGTTTCTTACTTTAAACCTAGTAGTGCTCTATATATATAGTCTATTCCCCCCTCCCTCTTTTTTAAGTAAAATCAAAAGAGGCCATGTGAGTAAGGAGAGGCGTACGCAAGCTATTACATCGAGTATAACTACGGCAGGATGGTTTTGAGTATGCTACGACTGGAAAGAAAGCAACGCACACACGCAGGAGGGGGGATCATGGAAAGACGTAATTCGTAAATCAAACGAAGAATTTGATGGCGGGATGAAGCAGACGTGGGTAGGGATAAAAGGGATACTGGGCCAACAAGCAGGCGAGAGAGGTAGACACGGGAAGAGGTGACGTAATAGCACATAATGAACGGTAACATGGTTAGTAGCTCAAAGGGGAAGAAGAGGGAAGTTCTTGTAGAGCATTACCGCAAGCAAGGAACACCCACACACAGCCAACGAAACGTTCAACGCAGAATTCGAGAAGGAAATGAACGCATGGGCAGAGGCGAACGTAGGTGCGTCAGAAAATCCGTAGTTCAGGCGGGTTACAGAGAGTTCACAAGAGAAGAAGTGTGTAGACTATACTTTGAAGTATAGTACGAGTATATAGCTAAACTTGAGAACAGAAAGGCAGCAGGGGCAGATGTAATACTGAGTGAATTTATGAAGTACAGGGGAGAAGGTATGTTCACCATGATGGTTATGTTGCATAATTGAAAATGGAAAAACGAGTACCTGGTAGGCGCCTAAGAGATGGAGAGAAGGAATAGTAGTAAACTTGTTCAACAAAGGAGATGAAGCTGACCCGGGGAACCACCGAGGGATAACGCTGTTAAGCACTGTAGGCAGAACATTCTGTAAGATTTTGAACGATAGAATGTGAACAATGTTGGAAAAGGACGAAAAAATAAATGAAGGGCAAGCAGGGTTTAGGCTTACAAATCGTGTAGCTGCGTACACCATGTGTACACATTAAGTAAGATAATTCAAGGTGGGAAAGACGCCGGGCAAACGACGCACTGGTGATGAGAGAAAGATTGATGCGGGGAATTGGGATCAGAGGAAAGATGTGGAGAACGATGGAAAAAAAATGACAAGAATGTGCGAGGAGTGCGGTGATGCTGGACGGGGAAATATTCAAATATTATGTTGATATTTTAACACAAACAAGGAGTTGCACAGGGATATGCGGAGCCCTTGTGTTGTATACTCTGTTGCCTATCGCATCACATCTCGCGTTTCTTGTTTGACCGACCGCGCACGTTAGCAACCTCTATTTTATTTATTTATTTTTCCTTTTTTTTTTTTACAATATTCCACTTTTACCCGCTGTCTTCTATAACCATTATCGCGCCCCTCAGGCGCCAGAGGTCAAGCTCAGGTCTGGCAGCGCGGACAACATCGATGCCGATGAATGCGCCTACAACAAAATTCACTTCAACACCATCCGCACGTACGGCAACGAATGCGTCGACATCAAGGAAGGCAGCCACAGCAACATCGTGGAGGAAAACGTATGCGAATTCCAGAAAGACGAAAACTCGGGGGGCTTTGGAGTCCGCGGGTCCTACAACACTGTCCGCTACAACGCCATCTCGAACTGCGTTGGCGCGGCGGTGCGGTTGGGCGGCGACAAGGGATATGGTATGGGAAACAACATCTACGGCAACGAGATGAACGAGCTTGATGAAGGCGCGTTTAACTTGATGTCTGATGAGCATGGTACCATCTGCGGGAACACTGTGTCGGCGGCTACCCTGGTGAGTGGCGGTAACGATGACGAGCTGCGGTGATTGGTTAATAGGTAGGTAGATTGATGCGGCGATTGGTTGGGCGTAATTATGTATTTCGTTGTGTGGCTTAACGAGGTGCGGAGATGGGGCGGGTGGAATGAGGAGCGACGTGATTGGTTGGATAGAATGGGTCGTCCGGAGTTGAACGGGGGGGGGGGGGGGGGGTTGTTGTTGTGTGCGTTTGGGGTGACGGATTGCGGTGATTGCTTGGTAGGTAAGATGATGAGGGGGCGATTGGCTGGTCGGGATGACGAGCTGCGGGTTAGGGTTGGACGGGATGATGTAATTCGTTGGGTGGGATAACGAGCTGCAGTGATTGGGTGAATGAGACGGGGAGCGCGGTGGTTGGTTTGATAGAATGGATCGTTGGGAGTTGAACGGGGGAGCGGGGGGGGGTTGTTTCGAGCGTTTTTTCGTGGGAGCCCACGTGCTCCCACGAAAAGGATCTTATGCCGTAACACTTGGCTTTTTTTTTGTCTTTGGGAAGGTTTCGGGGGGTATTTTGGGCTCAGGTCTGATGGTTCTTTCATCAGATCGGCGTCTCATGGGGATCATGGGGAGTTTTTCGGGGGGGAGAAATTCCTCCGAGATTTCACCACCGATCAAGTCTGCTGGGTTAGTAAATTTTGCAGCCCAAACTTTGCCGAACCCAAAAGTCAAATTTGGCTTTGCTCCATACCTCGGAGGCTTTGGGCGAGTATATATGGATTTCAGACCCCTGCAGGCTACGACGAGAGCGTAGGAGGCAGGCTACGTATAGGCTTGTCTAAAAAGCCCAGTCTACTTGCTGCTCATGGCACGGCTGGGACACAGCAACCTTGATTCAACCAACAGGAAGATAACCCGTATATCCTTGCATATCCTTGCCATCATTGCGTGTGTTGTGGCGGCCCTACAGCTGCGCTGAGAGGCAGGGTGAAATCGTCTTCTTGAGGGGACGATCTTTAAACGGACGACGATCAGAGCAGCCCAACGTGATTTTTCCTGTTTTTTATTTTGTTTGCTGTTTGTTTGGCCGGTTGAAAGTCCCCGTTTCTTCCGTTTTTGATTACTCAAGTTTTACTGCGTAAGAGTCGCCCTCAACAAAAAGGATTGTCTTCCGCGATAGTTGGTGCCTCGTACCTAGTCTTACCTGGTATGCTTTTCGTGGTGGTGTGTAGGTTAGATTACTGTGTTGTTTTATCAGTACAGCATTGCTTCATGTACTACAGCATCGTAGTTGGGGTCCTCCACGAAGGCCGTGGTGCGCCAGGGCACTACGACCGCCTTATAGAGGAAAGCCTCCTTACTCATTCCAGTTTAAGAGTGCCATTCCACAGAACGCCAAGCGATTTTGACCGCCTTATATGGGGATACCGCATTATAAAGGGATACCGCCTTATTGGGGGACCCCTTCCACTTCTGCATGATATGATACACCAGGCGCCTGGTGTATCACGCGTTTTGAACTTTTCAGCTTCCGTTCAAGTAGGCCGTCGGTTCTTGCAAGGATATGCCTTCAGCGCTTTTTTACAACGATAACGTGAACGCACGCATATCTAGCGCAGAACCAATACAGCGCACAAATTTTGAAACCATTTTTCGGCCCGTCCTTAACCAAGGTCGGCGCCTCTTTCAATAGTTTGTCTATAGTTTTTATGTTTCCTTTTTTTTTCGTTTTTCAACCGATTTCCGCGGGTCTTTATTTTCTTTCCCCGATTCCTGATGTACGCTTTTTTCGTTCAGGCTATCGGTACGTACAAGGATACTCTGCCCAACGACGCGCTCGAGAATTGCGCGACTACCCCCGGCGACTACGACCACTTCGACTTCTTCCCATCACGGTCGGCCACGCCTAGGTCGGAAGGAGATTCGCCCTCGCCTTCCGGGAGCGAGGACAGTACGGACAGCCCTTCCGCTAGCCCTTCCGCCAGCCCTACCGACGACAGTACCGACAGCCCTTCCGCCAGCCCTACCGACGACAGCACCGACAGCCCTTCCGCCAGCCCTACCGACGACAGCACCGACAGCCCTTCCGCCAGCCCTACCGACGACAGCACTGACAGCCCTTCCGCCAGCCCTACCGACGACAGTACCGACAGCCCTTCCGCCAGCCCTACCGACAGCCCTACTGACAGGACAGGTAGTGAAGAATTAATTGACGAGGGCCAGGACGCGGAACCCGGGGTCAACGGTGCGGCCACGCCATCGCCCTTGATCGACGAGGTACAGACCAACACCCTCGGCGTCACTGGGGATGACGGCGAGTGTGCCATGGTTTTGGACGCCGGCAAGGTCCAGACCGAATATTCCCAGTTCATAGACGGTACTACCGACATGCAGAACCTCTTCGATGGTAACTTGGACAGCTATTTCTCGGTACACCGTGAGAGCACCACGATTACTTTGGAGCTTGACGCGGAGACGACGATCGAGGGAGTGGCGATCGGGTTCTTCATTAAGAATGGCGAGGACCGTATCCAAACGTTCGACGTGTCGGTGAAGGCCGGCTCGGCTGAGGACTGGACCACGATTATCTCGGGCGAAGAGTCGGATGGGAGCAGCACGATGCAGCACTTCGCTTTCACCAGCCCCCAGCAGGCGCTGTACGTGCAGTTCAAGAGCCGCGGCAACACCTTCAACAAGTAAGCATCACTGACTAACAAGTCGCTCGCGCGTGTGATAACGATATTGTCTTTTGTACGTAATGTGCAGCAGTATCCGTCTCGCTCTTATGATGACGGCTTTATTTTTTTGCATGGAGTTTATTTAGTGCTCGTAATGTGTGCCGGTCCGATATCAAAATCGTGAATTTTGCCTTGTACTCATATACCTGGGATGCGATTTTGTTTTTTAGAAGAAATGCAATACTCAAAACTTCGAAGTACTTTTGTTGGCGTATCGGAAAAAAGTAACCCATATGCCACTGATGTTGTTCATATCATACTCGAACTATATACAAATATATATATGTATATATTTAAAGACCTCGTCGGAAAAAACTCGTAACGCCCGAGTGTTTGAGTGCTGACTGATTTTTCCAAGTTCTCGCGTAGAATGAGCTCAAAACGTCCGAATGTTCGAATACTGAACTTGCGCCCCTTCTTCCCGCCCCTCCCTCCCCCATTCCTTCCGTCCTCCATCCCCTCCCTCCCTCCCTCCCTCTGTGCAGCTGGACAGCGTTGACAGAGTTCCACGTGTGCGGTGTGGACCTGGGCGAAACCAACGCCCTCTTCGGCGGTGCCCGGGCCGTGGGGCACGAGCTGCAGGAGCTTACGGGGGGAGTCTGTCCCGCCCCGTTCAAGCTAACGCCGCGAAAGGTCAGGAGTTCGGGCAAGGACAACGTGGCCGCTTTGTTCGACGGAAACTTTGATACCCGCTGGACTACCCAAGAAACGCAGCAGTCAAACGACCTGATGAACGGGCAGATCATCCTGCGCTTCATCGGGGACCAGAACGTGGCGTGGGTGAAAATGGCGTTCTTCGATGGTAGGCTTGCCAAGCAGCACTTCAGCATATACAAACAGAGCTCTTCGGAGAAGTCGTGGACTCTGGTCCTCGACTCGCAATTGGCGGAGAGGAAGTCGACATTCCAGACTTTCTACATCGGGCAGACTGGGGTGAACGTTCTGTACATTGTTGGCCACGGCAACGACGTAGGAGATTACACTAAAATATCGGAGTTGGAGGTGTACGGGTGTTAACCGTTAGGTTATTTTGATAGGTCAATGCGATATCTCCAACGCGTGGGTTAGAAAAAAAAAAGAGTGGATGGACAACAGCAACAAAACGCATGTTTTGGATGCTGGGTGAGGTTTAATTGATAGGCTTTTACCTTTGTAGTGTCCATGTTGCGTGCGCTACATGCATGCAGCAGCGCAAGTGTTTTGAAGTGTTTTATCTTCGTTTTGGAAGTGTTTTATCTTGCTGCCGTGGTTTTGCTTTTTTGCTATTCGCTCTGTTTTGTGTTGTTTTCCTGTTGTTGCGCTGTGACAGCCTCGCTTTGATTTGATTTGCCTCTTTCGTTGGGGTCTCGCCGCTTTCAATAGTGCAGGGAGGTTACATACAAGAGCGCCCCAAGCTTACCCACGGCCAAAAACGCGACGGAAGTGAAAAATTTAGAGTCGACCTCTGCCCCCCGTACGATAGCCAGCAAATAAAATGCCATTCCCATCCGCCGTTCGTTGGTGGTTGGTAGGTCGGGAGTAATAGCTTTTTTTTTTTTCTTAGTTCTGTGCGGAGCGTTTTCGTGTATGCATTAAATGCATTAAATTGTTGCAGTCACTTAGGTTGCAACTTTTTGGTTTTTGTGCGTCCTTGCGAAGAGAATTTTCGCATATCAGTGGGGTGTTGAGGGATCCGGCTTGATCGCGGATGGTTTGTGAGATCCGGCTTGATCGCGGACGGATGGAGCAATCCGCCTTGGTGGGCGGCTGGGTATATGCAGGGCTACCTTGCCACAATGCTCGGCAACGTGGAAGTGCCACCGTTGGGCTGGGTATTGTTTTCTTGATTGGTAATATCATGACACGGTAATTGCGGCTTCTCGTGGCAATATATGCCGTAAACGGCGACGACGGCGTCCGCAGAAAAATGATGGGTGGGGTTGGGTGGGTCTACCCATTATCATGCCCGACCTATTAATAGTATCATACTATTAGACCTTCGCATCTCTACAAAAAAAATGATGCATGACCGTAGTCTTTAACCGTAGACCGTGGCATCCCTACGAAGCCAGGACGGAATACGCCAAGTTTTCGCTGACCGGGGGGGGCGGGAGGGGGGGGGGGGAGGGGGGTTCCAATATATTTCTCGGAGGGTTAGCAGGAAGTATTTTTGCCACCAAGGTTCGGTCTTGTGATGTGTGTATATTGTGGTTCCCGCAATGTGGCCTTCAAAACTTTGTCGACCTCGCGCTGTAGCCTTTTTTTCTATCTGCATATTTGTTTAATAAGCTGATGCAGCAGCCAGTTAGCCGGAGGGGAGCAGTGGTTGACGAGCTTTACAATAGAAGGCGCGAGGTACGATTCGACCGGGGAAGCAGCCGCAGCCGATTTAGTAGTCGGAATTTTAGCGGCCAGGCGAAATGGCCCAGATATCTCCCGTTATCATTATTTGTACTGGTATTACGGAAGCTTGTGATGTGGGGAGATATATATATAATACCAGATAGTTATGATAGCAGATAGCATGTTAGTCAGTTCGGTTTGGTGCATTCACATTTGCTTTGTTGACACGTATAGTCCACCCGTCGATGTCAGTTGGTTGGTTGGTAGGTATTTAAGTCGGTTGGTTGGTTGGTTGGTTGGTTGGTTGGTTGGTTGGTTGGTCTTATTTTTTGGATGAAAGAAAGTTTAAGGTGCTTTGGCCTCTCGGAGACGAGACGCGCGCTCATCACCTCTGCATGACAATTTGATGTTTGGTGATAATGATGAAATGATGGTTATCAGGGGTTGGCCTGCCTTTTTTTATTTGCAGCCCTTTGCGGGGGTTACATGCGCGCCGCTGAATGGCAACATTATGGATGATGATTGACTTGGCTTGACACCACCTGTCTTTTGCAGTAAAACTCGGGCACTGAGAGCCGTGTTTTTTTGCTGCTGCATACTAGTAAGCCATCAAGCTTTGCAAACTTTTCCTAAAAAATGGTAAGATACACATGGGGGTGTCATTTTTTTGTCGTTTCACACGGACATGTGGCAGTAGGCATTCACACAATTAGCGATTGCCATACCAATCACAGGAAAAAAAAAAAAAAAAAAACTGTTGCATACCAGGTTCTAGTAAGCCATCAAACTTTGCAAACTTTTCCTACAAAATGGTAAGACACACATTACATGGGAGTGTCATTTTTTTGTCATTTCACACGGACATGTGGCAGTAGGCATTCACACAATTAGACTTGACAGACGGCAGAGCGAGTCTTTGGTTTTCAATCCCCTTTTTTTCCACTCATCAAATCCACCTTGCTGCTGTGAATTTTCTTGTGTAGTGCATTGTTTCGTCGGATAGTAGCACGGTCTAATAAATCGTCACTTTTTTTCTCTGGGCCGACTCATTTTCGACCGACTGACTTAAGAACTACCAAGAAGTCAAATAAATATCGCTGAAATTTCGGAGTATCGTTCCGTGTGTACCTACTACAGCAGTAGCAGGGATGTTGCTCATCATCGGGTCGGACTTATGTATTTTTTTGCGGCCATATTTGAGGTTCTCCGTATATATTGTGGTATATATATGTATGGATCTCTCTTCCGGAACGAGGATCTTCAAAGAAATAGGGCGTGCCGCTGCAGTATCTATTGTGCGTATTGCACCACGCATCATCAGATTCATCTGTCTTCTGCCCGCAAGTGGATGTCCATCAATCTGCCGTAAATGTCGTAAGAAAAACGTGTGTGTGTTGGGTCGTTTTTCCGCGGCAACACAATGGCTTCTCATCCTAACAGAACATTCGCCCTAAACTCAAATTTCGCGTCATTTAAAGCCCAAGCAAAACACTCTCCCTATCTTAACTTCAAGTAATTATGCAAGACGCATGCGACACTAAAGGGTATACCTTTTTTTGGCGAAAATGGTTTCTTAATTGACCCAAAAAATCGTCGGAACTTGGCCATTTTTTTTGTGCCTGATTTCTCGTGGTGTACCTGGACGATGGGATTTTTCTTTCGGTAGCAGAGTTTTATTTTTTTATCCATGCTTGGGAGAGAAGTAGTAGTAGTAGTAGTAGTAGTAGTAGTAGTGGTAGTAGTAGTAGTAGTAGTAGTAGTAGCAGTACTAGTAGTAGTAGCAGTAGTAGTAGTAGCAGTAGTAGTAGCAGTAGTAGTAGTGGTAGTAGTAGTAGTAGTAGTAGTAGTAGTAGTAGTAGTAGTAGTAGCAGTAGCAGTAGTAGTAGTAGTAGTAGTAGTAGTAGTAGTAGTAGCAGTAGCAGTAGTAGTAGTAGTAGTATGTAGTAGTAGTAGTAGTAGTAGTAGTAGTAGTAGTAGCAGTAGCAGTATCAGTAGTAGCAGTAGCAGTAGTAGTAATAGTAGTACTTTTTGTCTCTGCCGGAATCAGTTTCTTGAGCTCCCAGAAAGCGAGAAATCTCAGAAAAAAACAATGTGGTTGGTGTGCACCTCTTCTATCCTAGCACGCATCGAAAAAAAAAAGGGTTTCCAGTTTGTTGTACAGGCGTTACGTTAATAGAATCCCACGGTGCGGTAGGGTTGCGGCAGAAAGTCCCTGACTTAGCTCTTCACATAGTCTACATGAATGAGGAACTGAATATCTCACTCGAAAAAAAAAAAACGACAAGGAAAGCGCATTCGTTCGCAGAACCCGACCAAGGCTTTTTTTATGCCTCGTAAGTCCTAAAACAAAGAAATATGTACCCACGACACGAGTGAAATTACTTCTTTGAGCGGTAGGGGGTTCCCTTTATAATTTGTTTGTTTTTGGTGTTAAATTAAAGGTGGGGGACACAGAGTGCCCCCTGCAGGTCTGCCAATTGAGCAGGTCCTCGGAGAGTACTCACTTTCGTTCCTTCGTAGAGACGTAGCTTTATTCGTTTCCACCAGAGCCCGGGATAGCTTCTGAGATCGGAGGCGCGTGCCTCCGATCTAATTCCTAACTTCCCCGAATATAAACCGCCAACCTTATCATACGAAACCCATCCACATGATCTCAAATTCGGATACCTACAGGCCTTTCGAGGCCGTATCTTAACACTAGCCCACCCTGATGAGTCGCATATGCAGAAATATGGGAGATTCGGGGAAACTCCGGTTCTACGAACTAGACCATGAGTCGAAGATGCGGCTCCTCAAACCCCACTCCCACACCTCTAACCGTCTGGCTATGGAGCCAGGAACACGCGAAGAAAAGCAGTAGAAAGAAAAGCAGACCCTACAGCAAGGCAATCATCACCCATCAAAAACCTGCCGCATGCCGCCGGTGTGGCGGGGGGGGCAGAAAAGGCTCTAGAACCTGCCGCATGCCGCCGGTGTGGTGGGGGGGGCAGGAAAGGCTCTGCGGTAAACCAACCACAGAAAAAGTACTATGGCGAGGCGAGCCCTCGTCGATATGGAGGGGAACACAGGCGCTAACACAAGGGAGAAGTCATGCGAAAAACCTCCCGCGGGCCATCGGCAAGGCGGGGGGTTTGACGAGGAAACGACGAATACCCGGGATGGAAGTTGTCAACACTTACAGCCCCGCTAGGGGAGGAAGTGTTTAGACGACAAAAAAAACAAAGCAGAACAAGTACAACACACAAAACATAAAAGAAGACACACAGACCCGTACACCGGTCGCCCCCCGGCTCTGGGCTGAGGAGGGCGTCGGCAGGGCGAAATTGAACAATGACAAAAAGGCGACAGCCCTGCGCCTCAGATAGCGGCGTTTTACCCGATCCCATTTTTAGGGAACTTTTTCTGCAGTGAGTGGCTCTCGGGGTCACTCGCGCGCGAGTGACCCCGCCCTGTTCATTTCGTCGTGTTGTTTGAACTTTTCGAGATATGAATCCTTTTGATGGGATGGTTAGCTACTTTTGCGCCAAGCTAACCAACCACCCTAACGAACGTGTTTTGGGCAGCGAGGTGCAGGGTCACTCGCGTGCGAGTATAATATGGTGTGATGTGGTAGGATATGGATGGGGTGGCAATGTTGATGAGGATTAAGGTAGACTCTCAACTAAGACATAGTATATAATAGGGAAAGGTAATAGTAGATAAAAGGAGAAGATGTTGGGAAAGGAAATGGGAAAATGGTTGGCGGAAGATACCACTGCATTATGGTGCGATCATTCTACTTCGTATTAGGTACTACTGCTGCTGCTTTATGGAAGGATATTCGATTTACATCGGAAAGGCATCTACGCTATATTGTCGGAGGGCAATAAGTAAAAATAATGACATGATATGGTATGGTATGATATGATATGATATGATATGATATAATATGATATGGTATGGTATGATATGGTATGGTATGATATGATATGATATGATATGATATGGTATGGTATGATACGGTGTGATGATATAGTATGATATGATATGATATGGTATGGTATGGTATGATATGGTGTGATGATATAGACTAATATGATATGGTAAGATATGATAGGATATGGTAAGATATGATATGATATGATATGGTATGATATGATACGATATGGTATGATGTGGTATGGCATGGTATGATATGGTATGGTATGGTATGGTATGGTATGGTATGGTATGGTATGGTATGGTATGGTATGGTATGGTATGGTAGCTCAACACGCGGTAGTTAAAATTGAGGGTATCCCCCTACTACCCGTGGCGCCTTGCTCTAATAATACCTGGTACTGTTAAGTCTCCTTGTGAGTACAGTATTATTATGCCTCAGGTAGGTGATTGTGTAATAACACAAATAATCCCTCCTTCGCGCAGCAGGAAGTTACTGCTGCATGTAGTAGCTACTACGTCCTCACTCCGTGTAAACAATGTTTTTCCCCAATCAATGTTTGTTCTTTGAAACTCATCGGAGACACGTGCGTTACAGTGGCAAGACTCACCAATCACTTCGCCCTGTCTGTGCAGCCGCTGTGCGGTGTACCCTGAACCATTCTCTTTTTGAAAGCTTCGCTTTTTTACTTGGTTCGTCAACAACACCCGCGTATGAAACGTGTTGCACGCCCCCGCCTCTACGTAGATGCATATATACTTCGAAGCATGTTGTTGTCGCCTGTCACTTACTTACTGCGCATTTTCATGTTTTTCTCAGCATTATTATTAGTACCAGTAAGTAGTAGTCTGCAGTCATCACATAGATAGGCCGTTCTTAATGACGAACACAATATGTCAGGAATCGTGACGTTGTTGTCAGAAGGCGATTTCCTGACTTTTCACGTCACGATGTGCGACAAAAAAATCACGAAAACCACGACATTTTTTATTTATAGATTTTTCCAACACGATTCATAATAATCACGATGCATAATCACGATTCGTGACAAATGTCACACCTACCTCTTGAAAACACGAAAACATGCCTGGTCAAGACACACAAAATCACTCTGCACCCCATCTCCACCGAGGAGAGCGGATGTGTCCAAGGTATATGGGAGCACATATGGGGCATGGCAGACCCTGCTAAGCTTGCCGATTGCGAGGAAAGACGAGATTCAGCGGACGATGAGCGACTGCCCACAGGAAACGCTGGAGAGCAACCGTGACAAAACGTGTGATGACACATCATACTTTATCGCTAGGAATGAAATGTCAGGGATTCGTGATGTTTTGTAACACACATGCACCCAAATGCCGCGATTCCTGCACTTTTTGTTTTTCGTTAGGAACGGCCCTTACTTGCTTGGTTCATCCTTGTTGCTCGTATCTATTTTCGTTTCGCTTCTCCAACCCGTAGGGATTTTTGACTCTCAGCAGCCTCCTCGACAAGCCGTGGTCACAGGTCACCTCTTTCTTGTCTTCTTGCCCTCTTCCCTCCGATACTACCCTTTCTTTTATGGCGCATAGGGTTTATCAGCATTCCCACACTGCTCCATGGGCTTTCCTCCGTCGCTAGATAAGGCTAACTCGCGCTCTCCTCTCAGTACCGGCGACGTAAGAAGACTCGCAGAAAAAAGCCATGCGCAAAAAATAACTGCCCGTAGTAGTAGCAGAGTTTTTAGGAAAAAACTTGGAAGAGTTATTATATGCAGAAAAGCGAAGTAGTTATAGAATGTTCTAGGGCGATGGCATGATGGCGACAGAGATAGAGATAGACCACACACAGCAGTGTCTTCGCTTTTTCTCATAAATTAGTGTCTATATCACGTCATACGCTATTGGTATCTGTTCTAAAGTTCCATACGGGAGCCCCATGGGACATTAATACACACTGTCATGGGAGACCCAGACTCAGACCTTTGCCCGACCCATAGGAAGACTCATGGGACGGGCAGCACCATGAACTCACGGGCGATTCATGTGCAATCACTCTAAATCCATGGGAAACCCGAGGCGTGCTACGGTAATAGAGGTGTACCTTTTTTTGGCGAAAATGGTTTCTGAATGACGGGACTCCTCAACACAAAAATACTATCGTCGGAAAATAAATAAATAATACGTAGGCCATTTTTTTTTGCGTTTGATTCTCGTTTCGTACCCACGCCGTGCGTTTTTTTTTTTTTTTCCATCCGGTAGCAGTTTAGTTTTTTTTTTTTTCTTCCAAATCGGTTTTTTCCAAATCGGGGAAAACTCAGAAAAAAAAAAAGTGGTGTGCCTCTATCGAAGAACGCGTCGTCTTCCCCTCTTTGTTTTTGTATGGAAGTCTAATAATAGTGGGAAGCATTACCATGGGATAACCATGGGAGGCCCGTGGGTCAGCACTATGAACCCGCGAGGATGACCCATGGTCGAACCACGGGAGATCCATGGGTGAGCCTTGGCCGGCACTCTGAAATGTGGATCACACATGAGCCGTCTAGGGTCGCCCACGTACGTGTCGATTGGTCAGCATTATGGACCCGTGGATGATCCATGGGCGACTCACGGGAGATCCGTGGGCGATCCATGACCAGCATTCGGATTTTTTTTTTTTTTATCCTCCACGGCGGATGGGGAAAATAAAGCTTGAGCTCACCACACTTCCACGTATTTTCATACACGTCGTGGGTCGATTTAACTTAATTGCCTACGCAATCCAGCGCCAGCTGGCGTGTCCTTCTTCGGTTCCCACCATATCGATAGCGTGAGCTGTTCCTATCGGCGGTCCCCGTGACTACCCGGAAACGAAACGTAGTCGCCTATGGACCGCGACCAATGGGTAACACACGGTCGACTAAGGGGTGAACCGTGGTTTTCTGACAGGAGGCCACTAGTCGCTCACAGGTTGCCGATGGATCACGGTTGACTTTGTGGTAGTAGCCCATGGGCCACTCATAGATCATCCGGGATGACCTCACGATAGAGGCCCATGGGTCGTCCACGGGTCGCCCATTGTTCACTCATGACTTTATGGTTATTGCCCACGGGTCGCCCATGGCTAACCCATGACTTTTATGGTAGGAACCCACGGGCTACGCGCATGGGACACCCATGACTTCATGATGCAATCCCACGAGTCACCCATCGGTCGCTGATGGATCACACACGACTTCGTGGTGCAGTAGCCAATGGGTCGCCGATGTGTCACCCGTAACTATGTCGTGGTAGCCCAAGGGTCACCCATGACTTATAATACAAGCTCATGGGTCGTCTATGGGCCACCCGTGAGGTTATGGTAGTAGCTCATGGGTCTCCCATGGGTCTATCAGCGGCTATTGTGATGGCCCATGGGTCACCCATGGTAAAAAACGTGTCCCAGGTGGGTCGCCCATGGGTCACCCACGACGATTTAGGTACTAGCCCCCGTGGGTCACCTTTGGATCCCCCCATGACTTTGTGGTGCTGGCCCATGGGCCCACGGGTTGCCTATGAGTTTTCCATGGGGCGTTTTTGCCATTGATCACCCATGACTTATTGGTGGTAGCCCACGGGTAACTCATGTGTCGCCCATGACATAGTGGTAGTAGCCCACGGGTCACTCATGGGTCACTCACGACAGTATGGTATAGTAGCTCATGGGTTGCCCATGACGTTATGTTATAAGCCCATGCGTCGCTCGTGGGTCACCCATGACTGCGTGGTGGTAACCCATGGGTCGCCCACTGGTCACCCACGACTGTAAGTGGTAATAATAGCCCATGGGCTGCTAGTCTGGTGTGCTGGCTTGCATATGTTCCGCCTTCGTATCCATTGCCTTTGGCATTGCATGGCTGTATCACCTTGTTGCATTTGCGATGGGCATTTCTGTGTTGTAGTTCATGAGCACAGAGCTCGCCTCTATAGGACAGGAGGAGACCTCGGCACGGACACTGCAGTCTGCTTGTGCTGGATGTAGATCGGGTGGAGATAACATTTTGGTGTGAAGAACACTCACACCAAACACCCAAACACATGATGTGCCGAGAGTTGGCCTTTCCATTAGCCTCGAAGGCACGTATCAGTAGCATCGTCGGAGGCACAGCCGGATCGTTGCTAGCGCGGAAAGGCGTCTGCAAGGAAGACCTCGTCCAGATCATCTCTGTGACCGACCAGGTCGCGATTTCATGCCGAGTACACACGTCAGGTATAAACTGGTCCTGAGCGACCGCCAGGCTGCGAGGGGAAGGGAGGAAGAAGCCAAAGGACTGCGGCCAATGACCTAGGGATGGAGTATTGATGAAGAATGATATAGATTATTATACCGGTATGTACGAGTAGCTCAAATGAAAGATGTGGGGAGTGGAAATTGGGAAATGGGGGCAGAGGGTCATGGGAGAGGTACTGACGCTTTACGGAAGGATGTTCGATTTGTATCGGAACGGCGTATACAGTACGCTAGATATTATTGTCGGAGGACAAACAACTAATTAATACAATTAATGTATCAGCTCTATGGTATACTCTCTGTCTTGCCCCTGGACACGGGGCATGTTCGTTAGTTTGGTTACTTTCATCCTTTTTTCAGTTTGCGGTTTGAAAACAACACATTAATGTGTGCCATGCATACCCTGATCGACACACGCCCAGTACGTACTTTTCGAGTGCATACTGCGCGGCAGGCTTAATCCAAGCATTCACAGTCAGGTTAACGTCCGATGACGATGCATCTATCTGTGTACTGCGTGCTTGTACATATCTCGTTGATATCAGGCACATGCGTCGTGTGTACGTCAAGAACCGGTCAACGTCGTACATCGTACACGGTATCATATAGACTAGACTATACCAAGAATGAATATGTGCTACGTGAAAACGTCGAAACGTCCAAAATAGTCGAAACACGAAAAAAAAAAAACAGCGCACTTTCGATCAAACAGACACACGCAAACGACTTTGACTTTCTACAACACCAGCACAACATCCAATCTAGAGCGAAGCATACCGCGGTGGCTCGGCACACTGAGAAAGTTAGACTACACATACATGATGTCATCGTCCAAACCAGAACCAACCTTCAGCACTTTGATACCTTGCTTTTGTCGATACGTAGACGTGGTTTTCGTATAGATATCCAGGCAATGTCGATTTTGTAACCGCCGTTTCTATTCCAACCAACGTTTTTCTCGTCAATCTCAGTATTTTCGCGGGCCTCTTTTGCCTCCCTATCCAGACTCTAGGCCCGCTTCTTTGCTCTACTGGCAAGGGAGTCTCCTCCTGCCGAGCATGCAGGAGAGTACTCTCGATGGCGATCGTGGCGGTGGCGGGAAAAAAGCCGCAGCGATGGGGGGAGACATGGAGGTTGATTTCAACTCGTCGGCTTTTGAGGCCCTCGAGCGCGATTTTCAGGAGGTGCTCTCGGAGTTGGTCGGGGATAAGAGCTTGGAGCGCTTCAGGTAAGAGTGGAGTGAGGGCGGGGATGCAATGGTGGGGCGGCGAATGAGGGCGGGGGTGCAATGGCGGGGCAGCGTATGCCTTGAGAGTGGTTGGTGCTTTCGGCAGTACGACGAAGGGCAGCGGTAAACTTTGCGAAATGCACTAGACTAGTCTGTATACTACGGTGTCAATTCGAAACATGTGTTGTTGGAGTTTACTGCACTCCGTCGTAGTTGTGGTTGTGCCAGGCTGATTTACGTCGATTATAGCTCTCCGTGTTAGTGTGTACAGGAGTACTACTCGTACGAAGTACGATATGAGTACCCCCGGTAGGCGGTACAGCAGCTTGGACTTGCAACATGCCTGGTACTCGTACGAGTACCTTGTAAGAGTGGGCAATGCTTGAGGAAGGCCTGGGACACAACGACTGAATACGAGCATATGTGTGGGTTGGGTGATGTCGGCAATTCGGCGAAGGGCAGGATTGAACTGCGGCCAGAAAAATACTTTATTGGTTGGAACTGTTATAAATAACACATGCGTCGTACAGCAGTAGACTATAGTCTAATATTAATAGTCGTGGTTTCATTATGTGGTTCAACTCTTTTTCGGGCATTCTAAGTGTTGTTCACACATACATACAAGGCCCGCGTGGCAGAGTTCTAACGCACAAATTATCCATTAAGAAAAAACTCACCCACATAGTATATTGCAAGTACCAACAACAACAACGCAGCTTGCAAAGATGAGTATTGACCCGAAATTCGTCGAACTCACGGCTGACGCCCTTAAAATATTTTTAGAAAGCCATACCTCCTACCTCCTGGTACGTCCACTCCGCTGCTGAAATGCTGTGTTCCAGCTATTAATTGTTGTGGCTGTATGATTTAGTTCCTATTGTATACCGATATCACCGGAATAGGCCGAGTTTTGACATAGTAATAGAACTCGTACAGCAGTAGTACAGCATAACTGGTAGATATATCGTACCTGGTGCACATCACTACACATACATCGTGCTCACGATGTTCCTCTGATGTGTTGACAACGCATCCCTTGCTCCCTTCTCGCGACCATCTATCTCTTTCGGCTATCCCGAACCCCAGGCTGGAGTACGAGAAGCTTCACCGTGCATTAAAAAAATCTCACGATCAGGAGAAGCGTCTGATCAAGAAGTGTCGGGAACTGAACGGCGAAATCGTCAACAATGCAGCGAAGGTGCAAACGGCCCTCAAGCTGTCGCAAGAGGACCAGGCCACCATCGGATCTCTCCGCAAGGAGATCGAAAAGGCATGGACCATGGTCGACGTCGCACACGAAAAAGAAGGTACGAGGTGATGGCATCATGCAACATTCACATTACTATGCTGCTGTGAAACGGGCCCGTCGCGTTCGTGTAATACATACAGTAGACTCCAACCATGCCTAGTTCAATACACGGTTGGTCACACGGTCTTAGCTTTGTCTCCGTTAACGAAGTACCAAAGATATTTCGCACCGCGTCTGTGTTTGCTCACTATCTCTCAGCATACATACGGACGGGTGGGCGAATGGATGGGCTAATGGATACTATTGCCTAGTAACAATGAGAAATGGGTTGATAGATGGATCGCGGGGAACACTATACAGCAGGATAGGCTGAGATTCAGAAGGGAAATACGAAAATCTGAAGCCATGACACTAAAGTCGGTGAAAAAAAATCCAGGGCTTTTCACGGATCAAGGAGGCGTCAAAATGTTGTGGGTCGGGTCGGGTCGGGTCGGGTCGGGTCGGGTCGGGTCGGGTCGGGTCATTATGTTTTAAATATCATGGGTCGGGACGGGTCGGGTCAAGAGCCTTTGAATTTTCGCGGGTCGTGCGTCGCGTCAAGAGGTGTTGAAATCTCACGGGTTGGGTCGGGTCGGGTCGAGAGGTTTGGAAATCTCGCAGGTCGGGTCGGGTCGGGTCGGGTCGAGTCAAGACGTGGCGAAATTTCGCGGGTCTGACCCGACCCAGACTACTCACTACCAAATCCGACCCATGAGCGTTGACCTGACCCGTGAACAGCCCTGGAAAACTTTACTCCTTCCCAAGCGATAAATCCGACCTGGGCCAAGTAACGAATACCGTCGCAGGCACTCCAAAATAAGAAAACCGTATGCCGCACCAACACCAACACCAATATTATGCGTTTTCCTCGGGTTATTAAAATAGTGCGAGCGAAGGACACGATCAACCAGCTCAAAGAGGAAATCTCCAACCTTAGCAAGCTGGTGGAGAAGGGCGCCGGCCTTAGCGTCGGCCAGGAAAACATGGTGAAGGAGCTTATCAGGGTCAGAGATGAGCTCACACGAAAAACGGACGAGCAAGGCCAAACCATCGCGGTGAGAGCAAGAACGGTGCTGCCACGTCTACCCATGTATAACCGTGTATGCGCGTGCAAGACAAGATTGCAATTTGTAACCCCGTTACAGTCACTTCTTGCGTATGGCATTGTACCAAGGAAAGCATTTGCGTACAAGCAGCATTGCATTTATCGGACAAATTCACAGATCGGACGGATCACGATCTAGATAATCTAGATCATCTAGATAGTCTATATCCTCGACCTATCGATATGATACGCTTTGCAGGATCGGTGCAGTACAGAACCAGTCCCGAAACCATTTTCTAGATCATTCAGATCATACAGACCATAAGGCAACATGATCTATAGGCCATGCAGATCATTTTGACCAGGGATCTGTCTGCCCTGAGAGACACAAATCATCTAGATCATTTTGACCTGGGATCTGTCTGCCCTGAGAGACACAAATCATCAACAGTTCAATAGGGATCTGGCCTGTCCGACGTGTGGACACGTGGGGCTTTCCGTAATGGAGACCCTAGGTTAACACCTATGAAAATGCGAAACGGTTATGCGCGACAACCAGCTACTTGGCGCCGTTCCTCCCTCCACAAATCGTTGCTCCTATCGGAACCATTCAGCCGATGACGCCATTTTCAACTCCGAAAGTTCTCCTAGTCTAATTCCCAGTGCTTTGTTCCCGTTCAGGGAGTGTAGTGTTAAACGTCATAAACGTCGAGAGACTAGAGGGTGTCATGAATAGTCCGTTGGGCTACTGGTACAATGTACAAGGTTGTTCAATCACCGACCAAAGCGCTATTAATAAGTCTTGAACAAAAATGCTTGTCCGGGCGGTGTTACGATGCCACGTACACCGCGCTCCACGAAATCAAACCTTGTTCGTTGTTGCCGTTCTTCCCCGCAAAATCTATTGGCGAACCAATTTAACGACGCATGAATGCTATGATGGCGGGCCCGCCTGCAATTTGTAGAGCCCATCCCGAGGTACGGGGCGCAGCATGTTCCAAGAATTTCCTGAACTCCTATCGTGAGGAGCCAGCTGAATATCAACGTCGTCAACATCATCCATCATCCATCATCATCATCATCCATCATCACCCGAAACATGACTTCGAAGGCGTTCGTTCGCGCAACCCAACCAACATTTCTATGCGCCGGTTGAAAAAAAATGTAACACTAACCGATAGTTCCACAGTTGAAAACCTCCACCGCACTATAGAGGTCAGACTCACATGGTCAGAGTTGGTTTGCCCTCAAAAATCGCGACCCCGACCGCACTATAGAGGGATGACTCACCCTTCACTCGAAAGCGCACCCCGATCGACAATCCTTACTATATATAATACAGCCTTGGAACACACCGAGTAATTTTTCGAACACAAATGGCATCCCAAGGATAATATTTCGAAGTATTGTTATAGACTCAGTTGACAAGCCTTGCCAGTCAACAACATTGTTTGTTCGTCTCTATCGCAGCGCGTCTCGAACCCCGTGTGTTGCACCTACACGCCTTCTTCGATGCAGATATACGAGACCCAGCTTAACGAGCTGAGCAGTCAGAACATGGCGCTTTCCAAGGATGTCGGGACCAAGGACGAGCTGTTGCAGGAGGCCCGCGACACCATCAACCTTAAGGTGTGGCGATCGACGCGGTATTTTCCTTTTTTTGCGACAAATCGCTTTTCCCATCTTTTCGCGCGTGAGCCATGTTATCATAATGCTACACGGCAGAGGGAGTACTTCAGAATTCTTCAGGATTGACGAAAACCCTGAAAATGAGGAAAACTACCCACTGTCTTTGCGATGCCGTTTGCACGTGTTCTAGCAATTGTGTTGTTTACGTGCATTAGATGTCTATCTAAAATATGCACTGTATTTCTGGCTTTCTGTTCTCCGGCGGCCGAGTTTTTTTTCTCGCGCTTTCGGCTGCGCGCGGGGCAAGCAAGGCGCCCATCGATACATTGCGACGCATGTCCCGATCCCGGCCGGGCTCCGTGGCGGTGCCCTGAGCACCCAACGTCGCCTAGCTGGCTCTTTGTTTCAAGGGGTTGCGTTCCACCTCGCTGCTAAAGCTGAGCAGGTGCATGGAAAACCCCAATTTGTTTTTACATAGGCCACTTCCCTCTCGCATTTGCAATTTTTGTATTCGCTCCGCTTTCCCGCACACCGTACAACATCCTCAGTCCAATTGCATTACCCTCTCTGCTGTCTGCTACGACGCAGCAGCAGCAGAAGCAGCAGCACTCCTTTGTGGCAGCCACGAACGGTGCTTCTGCGTGTTTGCGTGTGCGCTTCTGTATGTGTAGGTGGGTGTGTGTTGTCATAGGCACAAAAAACGGTCAAGAGGAGCGGCGGATTTTTCTTTGCAGAAGCAGTCGCTCAGCCTAGCGGCCACAAAAGCAGTATATAGCAGTACTGTAGAGGGCAGTTGGTGAACGAAAACCAGAGCCCCCCCCCGCATGTGGCCCAACGTGCCCGCCTTGCCGCAGCCATAATCCATAAAAGGTTTCCTAAAAAGGTTAATCCTTTTTGGGACCCGTGTACAGCAACCAAAAAAACGACGATTGCGATGTTTGCAAGCGTCAACGAGTAGCGTGAAAGCGCGGCAGCACGAGCAGGATCAAGCTTCGCCCGCTCCGTCCTGTACGAGAGAGCCTTTGCGTTGTTGTCGTTCGGACACCCATTTCATCGCCACTAGCCAGCAGTGGGCGACGCCGTAGTCGTCATTTGTTTCATTTCCTTTTTTCCCTATACTCTAATCAAGATATAATACAGACTCAGAGGGGGGTAGGGTTCGTACATAATTGAGGCACATATGTATAAACGCAGACTATGCTCGTGCATAGGTGTCCTCTTTTGTTATTTTATTTTGATTTTTAAGGAATCTCTTGGCTCTTCTTCTTTCGGAGGATGTTTTGTGAGTGTACGGCGTTGCAGCTTTCCATGGCACACGAGACGATAAATAAGATCAACAGCATGAAGAACGCCTCCACCGATGATGTCGGCCCCGGTCTTGGCTTTGGACAGGGAGGGGTTGATCAAGGGCCGAGACTCGCTTCTTCTTTCCATATGTAGCAAGGAGGTGCCTCCACAAAACCTCCCTCGCTTGGTGCAAGGAGAGATCTATAAGTGAGAGTGAGAGTTTGGGTAGCTCTCGTAGAGGGCCCTTCCCTCCGTGGCGCGATCGGGCTTGACATTCTCGACCGTCAACCATTATTCTGAAGACCCATCATTGATGGCGGATCTCGTAGATCGGAAAACGTTGGTCAACGTATCTTCATGGTTGGCAGTGTGAGCGGAGATTGGCGGAATCTAGGTGCCCTGCCGTCCACAAGAGATATCATATACCAGGTATGTTCTTAAAAAAACTGTCTTTTTAAAGCGGGCGAAAAAAGAAAAAGTCCTTGGGGGGAAGGGGTAATTGCCCACAGAGCATTTTAATCGTGAAAATGCTGGCTTCCTTACAGCTGTTCTGCTGTTGTTGTGCTCGCTCGTCCAGGACAACGAGATATCGCGGGAACAACGTAGAAGACAGCGGACGGACAAGGAGCTAAGGGACGTAAGGTCTAAGCTAGACATCAAGACGAGCGAGCACGAGGAGGTGAGGGCAGCGTTGTTATTGCTATTAATGGTACTTGTAGTAGTGGTGATGTTCGGCTAGACAAGCCTGTTCCGATCGATGGTGCGTGGGTTTATCTCGGCGGATTGGCCCATTTTTTGTTTGTGCGCGATTGCACGCAATGTTTTCTCCGGAGGATACCGCCGGGATGGTGTATTGTACGTGACGTTCTAGTTTTGCGGGTAGTGCGTACTGTTCATTTGGAGGGGGCTGATTCTTACTACGATAGCCCCCCCCAAAAACCAGCGATGTTCTTCAACAAGCGTTTCGGGGCTGCTCGACGCAAGGAACGATACTATTGGAAGAAAAGTATCCACATATTTTCTTGTGTGCAAAGGTCTATCGGTCGATGACGTCGGGGAGGGTGGTGTGTCTCGAGAGGGACACCGTGTTTCAGGAGATACGGCCGGGAGATGGTTTTGAAACCGGCGATTTCGTTAAAGAAAACGTTGGGGGGGCTGCCGTAGAACGACTTAGGGATGACACTTAATGCAACAGCAGTAACTTTACACGTTGATGATCATCCGACGATGTGCATGGCGCGAGCGTCAAGCACCCAAAAAAAGACGGAAGGACCATTATTGAAAACTTCTAGCTAGCACTGTGCGATCAAGCCTCTGATTGGTTGGTTTATCCCCTCCCCCCCCAGCCTGTGGCCGGTGCTCCGTCTCGAAATATATGCGTGGTCAATGGGCAAGCGACCTAAGCCGATCAACAAATGAGTACGCCCCCCCTTCCCCCATCTACGGTCTTGCGGACTGCGGCCATGCATGATATGACGGTTACACCCTCCCCCCCTTTGTTGCTCGCTCCGTGTCATTCTCCGCAGATGAGCGCTGAGCTATCGACCGCCCAAGTGTCGAGCCAGACCGTCGATAAGCAGCTGAGCGAAGCCAGAGCAACGATGGAGAAGTATCTGCGCGACTACGACACGCTCTTCAATCGAACGCAAAAACTCACCGAGGACCTAGAAGATCAGGTGGGAGCATGTACCGGTATGTGATAGATATACTTGTACACCATAGCCGCGATGGCCAAGAAAGTCAATGGGGGGATCGAAACTCCAGGGTTTGCCTGTGCTAGATTTACACCATAGCCACAAAGCTAGCCGTCAGCGGGATTCGAGCCCCCAGGCTGTGCTTTTGATAGATGCACACCATGACAACCACTTGGGGTGTGGATGAAGGCGTGTTTTACTCGGGGGGCAGGGATTTGAGTCAAAGGGTCAGCCCGGGAATTGAGCCATCCCACCGTAGGTAGGGGCGCAGCATATTCTAAGAATTTTCTGAGCTCCTGGAATGAGGAGCTGAATATCAACATCATCAACATCATCATCCGCAATGATCCGTCATCACCCAAAACATGACTTCGAGGGTGTTCGTTCGCGGAACCCGACCAAGCTTCTATGCTCTAGTCCTAAAACAATTTATAGTCTTAAAAAACTATTCGAATAACCGCTAGCTCTGCCTCACTTGGGGAGGTCATTCGCACTGTAGATGGATGGATGACTCAAAAGGTGCTACCCCTAACGCACTATAACGCAGTATAGAGGGATGGATGACTCAAAAGGTGCTACCCCTACCGCACTATACCGCACTATAGAGGGATGGATGACTCACAAGGTGCTACCCCTACCGCACTATACCGCACTTTAGAGGGATGGATGACTCAAAAGGTGCTACCCCTACCGCACTATATCGCACTGTAGAGGGACATATGATTCAAAAGGTGCTACAACTACCGCACTATACCGCACTACAGAGGGATGTCTCAATTGCTGGTTTACCGCTTGCCGTGCGGTAGAGGCAGAGCACTTTTTACGCAGAAAAAAGAACAGCAGGGGCTCCTTAACCTATTCAGAAGATCGTCGAAAAACGCCATTTTGTTTTTGGAACACCATTTTTTTTTTCTTTTTTTGAGCATAATATCTGGACTATAGTATGGTAGGTTGCCGAATAAATTTTCTCACAAACTGTCTTTGGGTGAGGTGAGGCATGTAGACCTTCCTTAAGCAGACACTCACCCTTAGCGGGGAAAAAAATGTGTTGTTTGAGATCTCTGACCGTGGCTCGGACAGAAAGGTTATGTTGTTTGGGACCCTTTTTTTTTGCGATGGCCCTGGGTCACTCGCGCGAGTGCCGCCCCCCCCCCTGATTATTTCCGGCATTAAGCTTCCGTGCTGTTTTGTTTCGGCGATGTGAATCCGCACTGGAAACGGTAGGCCACGCTGCGCCAAGAAACAACTCGCCTGCAGTGAAGTATTTTTTTGTCCGTGAGGTCGAAAGTGGCTCGTGCGAGCCACTCAAATCCAGCAGTGAAAATGAGGTCGTCCTCTCTCTACCGCAGCCTCATATCCGTACCGTAGCATGTTATCCTGTGTCTCTCTCTCGAAAAAAAAAAACAAGGGGAGGCTAAGACGCAATGCGGAGCGGCCAGGTTTTGAACTTGGTGTCGATGAACCCCGCGCTAAAAGACCAAGATTACGGTGTTGTAGTATTTTATATTACACCAGGGTCCATATTACGGAGGAGCATACAGTAGAGATCAAGACCCACGACACACGCAAAGACCTTCGTATGTGTTCCCTTGTTTTTTACTACAGCAACCACTTTTCAGGGTTCTTCGCGGATCATGATTCGGCCTTCGGGTCGGGTTCAAAAACTCGCGGGCTAAGTCGAGTCGGGTCATGAGTTGCTCGAAAATCTCGCGGGTCGGGTCGGGTCGGGTCGGGTCGGGTCGGGTCGGGTCGGGTCGGTTCAGGCCACCCTGACTCGATCCGACCCGCGAGAAGTGATCCGACTCGTGAAATTCCCTGCCATACTTGATCCTGATAACTACTGTAGTATGCTCCCCTAAAATACTGAAAAAAAAATAAATGGGGAAAATATCTCAATACTTTTTGTGTGTTTCGTAGGTTCTGTTTACCGACGTAGTCCCCCTTAGCACTCCTCCCCCCCTCCCCCCTCTTATTCCCTACTGTAGTGGTATCTCTGAACGAACGTATAACCGGACTTAAAAAAAAGTTTGTTTTTTAACACTGGCGAAGCGTCATCAACTGCAACGCCATGGTATCAATAGTGCATATCCTCGCAGCCGCAAGCACCGAAACTCACGGCCGCAACAGAGATATTTGTTCTATGGTATCCCCTTTCCCCCGTTGCGTGCGTTATGATTTGTAGCGGTTGTCCCCTTTTTAGCTGGCAGGCGTTATCGCCTGCCTGAACGAACGGCTCTGGCCCTCCCCTTCTGTCAGAAGGAAAAATCCACCCGGCGGACGGCAAGCAACTGGTACTACCCGAGATGTAACGTCCCGCTACGGGCTAGAGGCACACCTACCTGCCCTTACGTATCGATCGGTCGCCCTGCACTTCATAATTTGTTGGCCAAGAAGAGTTAAAAAAACACATTTAAAAAAAAAAAGACAATTCTGAATTCGTCAGCTGTGTTGTGTTTCGGTGACGAAATTAGCGTCGATACTCGTCTTTGCAAGCTGCGTGATGCGTTTTGTTGCGCATGGCATGTACATCCCGATATAAAAACGAAACATATTTTAAAGTTTACCTGGTATGTATGGCTGCAAAAGAAAGGAGTGGCCACTCCAGTGGCTTTGGGCCACCAAAAAAGGGCACAGTATACAGTACAGTACAGTTCAGTACAGTACAGTATACAGTACAGCACAGTACAGTACAGTACAATGCAGTACAGTACAGCGCAGCACAGTACAGTACAGTGCAGTACAATACCGGCCGTCTCATAAGCAACAGTACAGTACAGTACAATACCGGCCGTCTCATACGCGCGAGTCCCATAAGAAACTCAGCCTGAAAAATACGCGGATATAAGCAATTGGACAGCTATTATGTTGAATTTAATGGCTTTAACAGTTTAAAAAAAGGGAGAACACAATAAAATCGGCAACTGTTAACTGGTACGTTGACGTCGGGGCTTAGCCTAAAAATGAACGGGAAATGTGAAATTCGACGGTTGTTATTCTATTTAAGTTAGTGCTCAGCCGAAAAAATTACGTGGGAGATACTAAATTGCTCAGCCGTTACACCGAATTTTAGTATGGTATGGGACGCACCACATCTAAAATAAGAAATCTGTCCTGAAGCAGACATCTCGGTTTCTCATCAGAGAGCCGATGCCGTACGTTAGACGGGACACAGCCGCCCCCGTCGGTGTTACAAGGCCTAGTGTTAGGGTAAGCTAAGCTATTGGTTAACCTTTTGCAAGTGGTCAAACGGACTAATACCCCAGTCTAATTCCTTAACACTAGTCTCTGCCGCGGTTTCTATTGGCACACGCACACCTTCCTGGTTGATCGCGACAAATCAATCAGCCTAACGCAAGAAACGCCCACGCCATTCTGGTGCTTGCTATGTGGTCACCTCGTCCTCCTGCCGCAGATGTACAAGAACAGCCAGTTGAGTCTGGAGAACATTACCGCCGACAAAGAGCTCAAGAACAAGGTAAAGAGGCCGTGACGCCGTGGGCTCATAGTAAAGTGTCATTGCAAGGACAACACTAAAAGGATACAGGGGTGGCAACCCTACGGAAAAAGGGAAGCCCAAAAGGCTAACGGCCGGACAGACCCCCGATTGTGTTTTTGTTGGGTACGCACCACAATCATTGAGCTAGCAAACCAGCGCTGACTAGTAAATAGCCCAAAGATTGTGGCGTATATCTAACACATTTTTTTTTTTAAATTAGTTTTTGGGTTTTTGGGTTTTGCATCCGCTAACTTCTAGCTCGCTGATCCTGACGTATCCCTAAAACAAAGTGCTTATTAAAGAAAACATTTTTTTTGAACGTTGAGTTATATCCTCGTCGCCAACCAGCTAGTCTACTACTGCTGTCCCCGTGTGGCCGCGCTCGTTTTTTCACTCGTGCGTTGACGACCAGCTCTCCACCTTAACGAGAGTTTTCGACCCTGGTATGTGCAAAGAACAGAACGACGAAACAAAGGCGTTTCATGACACCCCACCGTTTGTGAAAAACAAGATTGGCTGCATGTATACGATCATTGCGATGATAATGCCTGCGTGGAGCCGTTTTTTCAAAGACTGCACGAGGTCCGTTGTTTCCCGGCTTTTGGGTGACCAACCAGACACACCGCACTTTTTTTCATCGAAGCTCCACTCGTACCGCGCTCTATCTCTGTTTATTCCTTTTGCACGTGAGACCAGGACAACGAAATCGCGCGGTACGTAACTGAGCTTGGGCAGTGGGAGCGAAAGATGGAGAGGGAGAAGAACGTCACCGAGAGATACAGAAGGATGCTCGAGGAGAGCAAAACGCCGCTTGCCATGGCGCAGGTGAAACCCTCGCCCTGCGTTGTTGTGGGCACTACCCCCTCCGCCCAGCACTACCCCCCCCCCCCCCCCCCGCGCTACCCCTTGACGAGCGGTACAGAAGGATGCTCGAGGAGACCAGACCAAAACGCCGCTTGTCATGGACCCAGGCGAAAATCTATCTCTGCTGTGTTGTGCGCGCTATATCTCTCCTCTCCCCCCCCCCCTCCGTTGGCATACCGAATTTCCTCTGGCAATGACGCGCATGTATGTGCGGCTGCGATTGAGCTCCAAAAGAGGCGCTCATTCTTTTATCATATTCCCATGCGTAGTGCGCAGTTTATAAGGGTCTGTTCATCTCGGTACCTGCGGTCGGTACACAGCACCGCCCAAGAAAACGGTCGTTCTCGGATAGGCTCAAGTTCTTGGGGTGTGAGGCAGGGTGTTCCTACGGTATTTCCAGTATTAAAAAAATAGTTTTCTTAAACTGTTCCCTTGCAAAAAGCCAAGCCAACCAATGTATACGAACTCTAAATTTCTCGAGCGCGCTGCCTGTCGCGTACCGTATTCGTTTGCTGCGCGGATGGAGCTCAGACAAGCATCCAGAGCCTGGAGAAGGAGCTGACGGTGCTTCGCAAGCGGGAGGAAATGGCTCGAAAGGATGCCGACATATCTTCAAGAGAAAAAGGGTTACAGCTACAGGTAAGACGACGTCTCATACGACACAGTAATACCACTATGTCCACACGTTCGACCTAAATATTTAAACAAGAAGTTTCATATATTTACGCACGGAGGTGCTGCAGGGCATCGACACAGGAAATAGGAATGCCGACCCGAGCTGGGCCTCTTATTTGGGCAAGGGGGCAAGGGTGAGCTCTACCTTCACTTCAGTATAACAGCTCCCGAGCTTCTTATATTCCTGTAAGTGACGCATGGTACCAATAGCAGGGCTTTTCGCGGGTCGAATCACTCCTCGCGGGTCGGATCGGGTCAGCTTGACCCGGCCCGTAACACCCGTGATATTCGAAAACCTCCTGGCCCGATCCGACCCGACTCGTGTGGTGTTTCGAAGACCTCCCCACCCGAGCCGGCTCGACTCGCGATTTGTTTGCTAGTACCGCTTGACCTGGTCCACGGGACGGACCATGACCCGTGAACAGCCCTGACCAACACTAATAGTACTAATGGTACCAACAGTACCAATAATACCAATAGCACCAATAGTACTAATAGTAGTACCTATAGACTAGTACTAATAGTACGGTAGGGGACCATCGCTTTGTTTTGTAAGGCTCCTTACAGGAGGAGCTCTGAACCTCGCCCAAAACCCAATTTTGAGGCATATTGCTAACCCGACACGACAAAAAAAGACATGGCCCAGGAACTAGGAGGGGTTACTAGGGTACTACGAGGTACCACTAGGTACTGTTAGGCACTATTATGCTCTCTTAGGCACTATTATGCTCTCTTAGGCACTATTATGATGTATTAGGTACTATTATGCATTATTAGGTACAACGAGCAGATACTATTAGAGTTACGACTGGGTACTATTAGGTACCTAGTACAATTAGGTGCCTGGTAGCTACATACAGCGAATACATATTATTGCGAAACAAAATAGGATTAAGGAGCCCCGTCGTTCGGAAAAAAAATGAGAAAATGTCCGAAAAACGCCACCGCTATAGTCGCGAGGGTCAAGTACCAGCCCGCCTTTCTTATTGCCCTGATTCTTGCCGTGAATCGCGGTGTCCCGTACGGTGACGGCAGCGCTAGCGTGTTTGCGACATACCAACTTTGGGCGGGCTAGTGTCATGGCATCCCCTATCTCCCGTTGCGGCGTTAACATGTATAGCAGTAGTCCTCTTTTTATAGCCGGCAGGCGGTGCCGCCTGTCTGAACGAACGGCTCCGCACCCCCTTCCGTGGGAAGGTACCACCCGGCGGACAGCAAGCAACCAATACCAGAGATGTCACATCCAACCAATGTTATAAGGCTTAGCTTGGGTAAGCTATTGGTGAACCTTTTGCACGTAGTCAAACAGACTAATACCCCGCTAATACCTCAACATCAACTTCTGAAGTGAGGGACCAGTACAGAGCCAGAGGCACCCCCCCCGCATAGCAGCAGTCCGTCCCAAGGTCCATACATGTCCCTTATACTAACTCTGTATACAGCAGGACTTGGGTAGGAAAATGTATTAAGAATAGTATTGAAACCGTCGAACGTCACAATTCAAGGCAAGACCAACCTAACCCAACCCAACCCAACCCGCGAAAAATCATCGAAAAGTTAGGAATAGTTTAGAAATAAGTTTTCCATACCCTCTTTGCAATTTTGAACCTGTTTTTTTTTCGAAGGGTTGGTTGCGCCTTGGGTTTGTGTTGCATTCGTCGGATTCAGCAACCATTATTTTTTCTTGTTTTTCCGACCCAAAAAAACGCTTTGGAAATCGTAAACATTTTGGCTTTTGGGCCAAAATATTTCCAGATAACCCTTACAATCGCACCCACCTTACAAACATGTGGCTTGATTTTTGTAGCATTGATATATCGTACAAGGGTCAACGGAGGGAACTGCTATACCTTGATATGGCTGTCACACGTATCGTTCGTGTTTTACAATAGTTCCTTTGTACGCCCAGGCCGCGGGATTGTATCTTTTTTTGCACCGAGTTGTGTATACCTTATTTATTGCGTCGAGTTGTGTATACCTTATTTTGCATCGAGTTGTACCTTACACTGCATCGAGTTGTATGTATCTTTTTTTTGCAGCGAGTTGTATGTATATTTCAAAGTATAGCTTAATTTTGCATCGAGTTATACACGTATACCTGGCACCTTTTTGTGTGTCGAGTTGTCCCTTCTTTTGTCCTTTTTTTTCAAGGTCAGCCTGTGAGTGGTGGGGTGTTGGTGTATTGTTGAGGTATTCGACCATTTTGCAACTGAGGAGCCCGTCACTCGTAGAAACATTTCCTCGCACCCCTGCCTTGCCCCGGGGTTGTGCGACCGACCAAAAAACCATCGTGCGCTCAAACCGTCTGCCTCTGCTTGCCTTGTGGCGGGGGGGGGGGTGCGACATGTTGTGGGACTGCCATGAGTTGTCTGAACAAGCCTCCTACGTCACAAGTCCCGTACAGATATCGTTTCCTTGATGTGTTACGGGTTCTCAAGGACAAAATGATATAGCAGAGGGGTGGGGATGGGTTCGGCTACGATTTCGCAGCTTCCCCGATCTGGTGGGAAAATTCGATAACATTTCGACTTTTTCGACGTGGAGTTTGTCCAACCAACCCCTATGGACGCCGAAAATCTTGGCCCGCGAGTCAGACCCCCATGGGAGCCAAAACATTACAGGTTCCTGGAAAAGGACAGTCTCCCATGAGGACCTCCCCACACTGGCTGCTGTCTTGACGGCTTGCAAGCCGTTTGCGTTGATTAATGTGTGCTCGTTTGCGTGCCCTGTCCATGACCAGTGGTCCCTCTAGACTATGTATACCATCGTTCTCGAGGGTGGAAAATTGTATTTTCCTCGAGTTTAGTATTAACTAAGAACTTCCCCCCCCCCCCCCCCCCCCCCCAAAGTCGATTATACCTACCCGCAAAGCTGTCTACAGAAAGTTTGCCAACAATAGTAAAAAAAGACAAAGTTCCAGGGCTTGGGGTCAGGGGGGGGGCGTACTCATTCGTAGGGATAGTCGACTTTGTAGAGGGCCTTGTGTCTACGGTTAGTCATACTAATCAGCCGATTGCTGCCTATTGATGGTGTGTATAATTGCAACGAAAACGGGATCGTTCAGGCTACTCAGAAGGCGGAAGACCGCATGAAGATCACCGAGGATCTTGTCAAGGAGAGGGAGATGGTCGTTTCATCGTTAGAGGCCGAGCTCACCTCCTACAAGAACGAGGTATGCCAACATCATATCGTATCATATCGTATCATATCGTATCATATCATATTGTATCATATCATATCATATCATATCATATAGTATCATGTCACTGGTATATCACATAATGTCATATAATATTATATGACATCATATCGTATCATATCATATCGTTCTTCGAAGTATCATATCGTATCATATCATATCATATCATATTATATAGTATCATGTCACTGGTGCATCACATCATGTCATATAATATAATATGATATGATATCATATCATATCATATCATATCGTACGTCGAAGTATCATATCGTGTCATATCATATCATACCTTGTCTTATCATATAATGTCATGTCAACCACGGAGGACCTGGTGAAGGAGAGACAAATGATCGTTTCCTCCATAGAGGCAGAGCTCACCTCGAACAAGAACGAGGCATGTCAACATATCATATCGAGTCGTATCGTATCATGTTTGTGTCATATCATATTATATCAGATGACACGGCATGACATGACATGACATGACTTTATCATGGCGTGACGTGACATATTTTCTAAACCCTTGATTTTGGATGCAATTATTTTCATTACCCGTGCTCACGCAGGTGTCTCGGCAACGGAAAGACGTGTTTCGACTGGAGCAGGAGAGGGAAAAGCTGGGAGGCGAGCTTAGCGAGGCGCAGAACATGTACATGCAGTCTCTCGAGGATGTCAAGGTTGGTTGGCTGGTTGGCTGGTTGGTAGTTTCTCTGGTTGGTCTGTTGGTCTGTTGGTCTATTATCTGTTGGTCTGTCTGTCGGTCTGTTGATCTGTTGGTCTGTCTGTCTGTCTGTCTGTCTGTCTGTCTGTCTGTCTGTCTGTCTGTCTGTCTGTCTGTCTGTCTGTCTGTCTGTCTGTCTGTCTGTCTGTCTGTCTGTCTGTCTGTCTGTCTGTCTGTCTGTCTGTCTGTCTGTCTGTCTGTCTGTCTGTCTGTCTGTCTGTCTGTCTGTCTGTCTGTCTGTCTGTCTGTCTGTCTGCCTGTCTGTCTGTCTGTCAGTCAGTCTGTCTGTCAGTCTGCATGTCTATCTGTCTGTCTGTTTTGTTGTCGGTCGGTCGGTCGGTCGGTCGGTCGATCGGTCGGTCGGTCGGTCGGTCGGTCGGTCGGTCGATTATTCCCTTTACCCCGTCAAAACTGCATCAACGTTTGTGGGGAAAAATTACTTGAAATTAATGTGAAATACTTTCAAGTAGTAAAAAACAGCGGTCGACAGAGAAATGACAAGATGGCAAGGAAGTACGGGTTGGATCGCTAGCCGGGGCAGAAGGCCTCAACTAATCGAATCCTTGGTTTGAATGGCCGGCAAAGGCGCAGAGTTAAATTATAGTTTCCTTACATAAGCGGATAACGTCCACCGTTGCAGAGCTCGCATACATACAAAGACTCGTTTACACTATAGCCTGCTCAAAAGACGCATATGCCGCTATCGATATTTAACTCTAATCAACTGGATCCCGCAGCTGCACCAAATTCGCATCAACGAGCAATCATAGGGAACCAGGTCAACCGGTCCTGGTTCATCCTTTGGCATTGATGTCGCTCCATTTTTCCCATCGTTCCACACAGCTGCGGCAAATGCGCATCAACGAGCTGGGAAACAAGGTCAGCGAGTGGGAGGTGAAGCTGAAGCAGCAGCAACAGCTCTACGAGAGCGTCAGGAGTGACCGAAACTTGTACAGCAAAAACCTCATCGAGGCGCAGGACGAGATAGCCGAGATGAAAAGAAAGCTCAAGATAATGAACCACCAGATTGAGCAGCTCAAGGAGGACATCACGGCAAAGGTGATAAAAATAAAAATAAACCCGACGAGGGCTTCAGAAGTAGGGGGGGTCTCTGATTGGTCTTTGCTTCAGCGGAGCTTACGGTCCCTCGCGCGAGCAACGACCACCCTGTTGCTTTGCAATTGTTGAGCTATGAGACTCTGTTTTTTCGGGAAATAAACCGTAATCTAGAATGGCTGGTTGCACTGCAATGGGGGTAACCCCGCTAGCCTGGGCTTGGTCAACCGTCCGCTATACAAACATATGTTCGATAAAAATCGACGAGCGTAAAAAGCTGAACAAGTGGAAATGCTGAGCTCAATGCGCGATAAAAATAAAGGCACGTACGTACCGGGGGGGAGAAGGAAAGACACCTGTGACCACGCCTTGTCCAGGAGGTCGCTGACGTTGCAACCTCTTTACGAGTTGAGCTGGAGAGTAATTGTGATTAGTTGAAAAATAAGAGATAAAAATCCCTATCGTTCGCTCATTTGGGAGGGCTAGGAGGGGGGGATCGGCAGTGCAGACTTGCTCGCAGACGACAGAGGAGGTCCCAGGCTTGTCAGCGAGACGGACCTCAGATTATTGTCTTTATTTTTCGAGACGTACCATAACCACTGAGCTGACAGTCAGCGCGGATCTCTCGATCGCTCAGTGGTTACAATGTGCATCTGACATATTTCAGAGACAAGTCAGCGCCAAAAATACCGGAGTTTTCACGGGTCGGGTAAGATCTCGCGGGTCGAATTGGGTCAGGGTAACCCGACCTGGCCCGACCCGTAAGTTTAAAACCTCTTGACCCGACCCGACCCGGCCCGGCCCGGCCCGACCCGACCGTTGATATTTCAAAACGCATCCCGACCCGACCCGACTCGACCCGTGATCTTTTTTATAGCGTCCTGGCCCGATCCGCGGGTCGGGTTTTGGGTAACCCGACCCGACCCGACCCGACCCGTTACGTTTAAAAACCTCTTGACCCGACCCGGTCGGGCCCGACACTTGATATTTCAAACACATTCCAATATGGTCTGACTCGACCCGCGAGAGTTTTTTACAACCTCCGGACCCGACCCGCGGGTCGCGTTTTTGACCCGTGAAATATCCTGAAAGAGATAACGTCACCGGCACACTTGAGTGTGCGGCCTACAGTATGGCACGTGGTTGTTGTACTTCCCTCGCTCGCTCGGTTCTGAACACTAACACCTGGCCCGCTCAGCTATGAAGGCGCGCCACTACATAGACATACCGGTACCGTACGACATAGCGCGCAAGATGACACACCCCTTCGGCGATTCTTGAAGCTGTTTTTCTCCAAAGCAAGGGGGAGAGTGCAAACGCCGAGCGATGCGACTTTGGAAAAATATCTGGGCGAATTCACACGTCGGAAAAATCACCGTTCCCCCCCATGGATGATATAGATATTTCAGGGAAGATCTGCATGATCTGTATTGTCTAACTCAATGTTAGCGGGTGGGAGCCGTACGATCTGCATGATTTATCAATAGCAAACGTTTCAAGGGAACGGTTCCAGGGTTGGATCTGTGCTCTCTACATACAGATCCTGCACAACCTCTTATAACGGCAGATACGGGATCTACTGTACATGATCAGTATGATCTATATGATGCGTATGATGTATATGGTGTACATGATCTGTATGATATATATATGATATATATGATCTATATGATCTATGTGATCTATATGGTCTGTCCGAGGTGTGCGATAATTTCATTTGATGTGCCCCCCTTGATTTGGAAAAAATCGGCTTCGAAATTTCTCCCAGGGGCTGTACCACCTCGCGTGTTGTCCGCTAAGGCAAGCAGCAGCCATAAACAACACCCTCACACGTGCGTAGTTAAGAAAAAGAGACTCTGAACACGGTACTGTGCTTGAGCACTGGGGACCGTTCAGACGCTCCACTCTCGACAGAGTATCAGAATTTCGTTACCTACACTGACCCATTTTTGTTTTGTTTTCGCTTTTACTTTTCGCTTTTTCAAGGACCACGCCCTGGTAAAGGAACACTTCGATCACCAGAAGGCCGAGACGCAGAGGGAGCAAATGCGCAACGAGATCGACCGCATGAAGCGCCTGCTGGAGAACAACGACAGCGTTGTACATAAGCAGGTATTCATAGGCGGCAAACCTCTTGCTCTTTCCGGATCGACATAACCAAATCGCGTCGTGGGCAATAAGATACCGTAGCAATTGTGCATGATAAGCAGGTAGGTGACAACCTCTGTCAGGATCGGCCAGAAGCTCACGCTTGGGCACAATAAATTGCCGTTACGCAGTCACCGCAGCACCGTTGCCGCAGCAAGACCCATGCGCCACTCGGCTGACGGGCGTGGGATCTCTCTTGAGGCTCCCCGCACATTAGTTCCGCCCCGAGTACATTGTCGTTGTAGAAGGGTACTTTGGCCTTGCGCCGAATACACTTGTCAAGGCTGGGGACGCCCACCTCCCGCCTCCCCCGTCTTTCGCGTTACAAATACACTTGTTAAGGCTGAAGACGTCCCCCCCCCCCCCCCCCCCCATCTTTCGCGTTACACGGCTTGGCCATTGGACGTATTGGACAAGAGGTGCACATACGGGAACATGTGTCACAACATGTTCCATCCTGACGATCGTTTCGATGTTTCCGCGCCGCCGCGGCAAGCAAACCCAAAAAACGCCTCCAGAGAGAAACAAGGAACAACCCTCCCGAACACCACTATGCTCAAGCATAATGCTCTAAGCCCACACTATGTACGGCTCCCATCATGCGTGCATGGCGCCCGTACAGTGGTACATCTATTCTTCCGTTGTTCGGTTATTTTTTGCGCTGTTCGCTTTTCCTCTGCTTGCATCAAAACTGGGAACGATTGTCACATGTTTGATGTTGAAGCCGATGCAGAACATGGTCCGGATGGAAAACAAATGATGCTAAGAATCGACCGCTACGCGGCGTTTTGCTGCGGCGCAGGACGCAGAAGTACGACGGTTGGCTGGAATGCTGAGCAGGATGGACGAGGACGCTCTCAAGCAGAGAAAAGAGTACGACCAGGTCCGAACATGCCATAATGAAGTGATCAATCTGTAGCCTAGTCACTTCGCCAGGTACGGTTGTAATCCCCTACGAACAAGAGCGGCCAATCTAGTTTTACAACCATAAACATAAAATATCCCATACCAATCCCAAGCAAGTTTAGTAAATGTTCACCAACAATTGTGGATTAAGTGATAATATTAACCTTCGTGGTGCTGCAAATATTATACCATACCAGTTCCGAGTAAGTTATCCTTTAACGAGCGCCTCGAACAGGATTTTAACGGAAGTTCGTCTGTCGTCTAATAACATACAGCTGTCAAAACAAAACGACGATACTGAAGGCCTTGGGGTTAGGGTTTCTCGGTGTTCGTTCGTAGCGCACAAGGTGCGCGAGGGGGGTGGCACGTTGGGTTGAACAATGCCGTTAAATGCTGTTTGACGAACAGGTTATCAACGAGCGAGATATCCTGGGCACGCAGTTGATCCGCCGCAACGACGAGCTGGCGCTGCTTTACGAGAAGCTCAAGATCCAGCAGAGTACTCTCAAAAAGGTCAGATTAGTACCCTAAAAAAAGGCAGGTTAGTACCCTCAAAAGGTCGGATTAGTAACCCCTCGAAAATACCACAGTGTTACCCTGAAAAAGGTCAGATTAAAGTACCATCAGAAGGTTAGATTAGTAACCGCCCACAAAGGTCAAACTTAGCACCCTCAAACTGTCAGAATAGTACCTTCAAAATGTCATGGTAGTAACTCCTCAAAAAGGTCAGATTAGTGCCCCCGCCAAAACGTTAGGTTTGTTTACCGCTCCGTTTTTGTCAGTGTAACGGATGGTATAGTATACTATTGTTGCTGCACACCGACGTGTTCAGTCGCCATGCTTGTCCTTTAGATACTTTAATTTTGTCGTAGCTGTTGACGAAAGAAGGAGAGATGATACAAAGTACAACGCAAGAAGCAAAGACAACAAGAGGGAAACATCAAAACGACAGGTGTGTTGATGTTAACGCAACCCAAATATTGCGGGAAAGGAACGTAGAAAAAAGAACGAATCGCCCCGCCCAGTAGCGTCCCTAAACGGGTACCGGCGACACATGCTACCGTAGAGGTGCACGCCGTTTGGTTTCCGAGGCTCATAACCACTTGAGTAGTTTTTGGCCTCCCCCAATAGCTGGTTTTAACAAAGCTAATAGTGCAACCCGATGAACAAACCCATGGCCTACTGTAGCCATACAGTAGGCCTACTGTAGGCCTACTGTAGGCCTACTATAGCCATACAAAAAAATCAGATTGAAGAAAAAAAAAATGAAATTCCGACGATTTCGGGTTAAGATGGGTTAAGGGGGCCGATAGCCAAAAAACGGTATACCCCTACCGTGGCATGCGTCCGGCCAACACCTTGCTGTCGGTGTGACGATGGGATATACACTACTTCGAAAAACTCTAGTCGTTGAGTCCACATACATGCTATTGTGGAGGAGACACCTGCACCAAAATCTTCGTACACGGATTCCGTGCGAAAGAGCTCTCTGTAAAGCGTTTCGTCACCTGTCACGCCAACTTTTTCCACGTGTTCGTTCCTGTTTTTTGCCCTCATTAGTTGTTATCGTGATCGGGTTTGCCATTCGACATAGTAAGCTTCCACCTTGATCACCAATAATCATCCTCAGAAATAAGTTTTTTTTTTTTTTTATCCTCCGGCGGATGGGGAAAAATAAAGCTTTAGCTCACCACACTTCCACGTATTTTCATACGCGTCGTGTGTCGATTTAACTCAGTTGCTTTCGCAGCCCAACGCTAGCTGGCGCACCCTTCGGGTCCCATTGTAGGTATAGCGTAAGCTGTCCCTACCAGCGGTCTTCGTTACAACCCCGGCAGGGCAAGCTGCCGTTGTATACGGGTGCGTGTGTATGTCGACCCGGCCTGTCCCCTGAGGGTCAGTTTCGGTGGAGATAGCCACCCGGAATGTCATCTTTCCGGGTAGTGTGGGACTTGCGCAAGCTCACCCACTAACAAAACCCCTGGCCATGGGAGATGGCCTTCCGCCGGACTTGGTCCAGTTACGGTCCACCCTACCCATTCGGGCGTTGGTCCTCGGAAATAGGTTTTTCCAAAAGTAGTTTCCCTGTTTTTCCCTTTGTTTTTTTTTTCCCGTACCTTCTGGACATGTTTGTGAGAACCAACGGTGCAAACTCATGCTACACATTGTCGGATGACGATGATGAACACATAGTAGCAATATGTATATATATGGGTAGCGCTGTGAGTCGGCACGACTTAAGTCGCCAGCTAGTTATTAGTTGGATTATCACGGAAGACCACAGTAATTAGGACCCACGTTATACACCAACACCCATGATATTCCCCTGTTTTTCTAACCATAGTTGGTCTTCATTACAATAATACTCCGTATAAAGTATTTTCCCGCAGGTGCCAACCATCCGACTTATTAGATTTTCCTCCCTACATGCGGGAAGGATTGTCGAATGCGGGATACATATGTTTTCTTTTTTGAGCGGGGTCCTCTCGGCCGGTGAGAGCTGATTCGGCTCGCTTTGCTCTCCTGACTTAAGTCGGCAAGTCGGCTGGCCATCAGCTGGCTTCACTGGCTTCACCAGCCGACTTGCCCACTAGAGTCAGCCATTAATAGTTAGCTAACGGCAGCTACCGACTAGTTCTTGGTCGTGAAATCCTGCCGACTCGCAGCTCTAAATAATGGCCGATCCTACGATACCTCCCCCCGACAACCAGCGATTTCCTTCAACGAACGAACGGTTCATGGCTGCTCTCAGACACGAGGAAGGATGCTATGAAGAAAAACATGTTCGCATCTTTTCTTGTTTGCATCAAAGGACTTTCGAACGATCAAGTCGGGGTGGCAAGGGGTACCGTACTTGAGATACGGCCGGGAGCTGGTTTCAAAACCGTCGATTTTTCGTTCAAGAAGCGTTAAGGGGGCCACCGTACGAGAACGACACATTTCGAGGCAGTGCCCCTGGCAGGTTATCTGTAATAATACTAATAACAGTGTGGTCGTGGTGTGGAGGACACACCGGCGTGACTCGGTGCCTCGGGCCATCACGGAACGGAGCCTGGGGGACCTCTGTTGACCTTCAACATGTGTGTAACGGCGGCACTATCCAGGGGAAGGGAACCTGGTATCCACATCACCCTCCCCGTTTTTCGAGACGTGCAACTTAAACTGCGCGTCTGAGTAAAACAGGTTTCGACATGAGATGGCAGGGCGACACCCACATATTTTTAGAGCTGCGCAAAACTTCGTACCAGGTACCTTGCTATACGATAAGCTTTCATCGCGATTTAACGCCTTCCAGGTATGGTTCACCCCTTTTCTGTCATATCCTCTTTCAAGATTGACAAAAGCCGGTAATAATTTTCTCTGAAGGCGTTTATCTCTCTAAGCTGAACGGCGGCGATGACGCGTTTGACGGTAGAGGTGCAACCCCGTTTTTTTTTCTAATACTACCCCTCGTTTGAGGAGTGATATACTACAAATAGCATAATGGATTTATTCTACGATAGACCCCGCCAAAACCAGCGATTTTCTCTAAGGAATGTTTCATGGCTGCTCGACACAAGGAAGGGTGCTTTAAATAAAAATATCTTCACATGTGTTCTTGTATCCAAGGGGCTATCGAACGATGACGTTGGAGTGGCAAGAGTCATAGTATTTCAGAAGATACGGCCGGGAGCTGGTTTCAAAACCGGCGATTTTTCGGTAAAGAAACGTCGGGGGGGGCTACCGTAGAATGACTCACACCACCCAAACATCTGATTTCGACAAAAAAAAGAAAAGAGCCACCCCGACGAACAATAGTGTAATATACTGAACAAACCATCCGAGACTGATTCTTACTACGATAGCCCCCCTCCAAACCAGCGGTTTTCTTCAACGAACGAACTCTTCATGGCTGCTCGATACAAGGAGTGATGCTAATGAAGAAAATATCTTCACGTATGTATGTCCTTGTTTGCATCAAAGGACTATCGAACGATGACATCGAGGTGGCAAGGGGAACCGTGTTTCAGGAGGTACGGCCGGGAGCTGGTTTCAAGACCGGCAATTTCGTTAAAGAAAAGGGTGTTGGGGGGGCTGCCGTAGAACGACTCCATGCGCCATATGGCCTAGGTTAACAGCAAAACATGTCGACGAATTTTGGGTGAAGGAGCCCCGTCGAAATTCAGAAAATGTTGCTGCCTCTATCGTAGCACGCACGTGTCTCATCCGCTGATTGGCTGTGATTCGCTAATCTCATTCGCTGATTGGCTGTGATTCGCTAATCTGATTCGCTGATTGGCTGTGATTCGCTGATCTGATTCGCTGATTGGCTGTGATTCGCTGATCTGATTCGCTGATTGGCTGACTGGCCATCTCCCCTGCCAATGCTCCGCGGCAAATCATTCATTTTCCAGGGTGAAGCTGGCTACAGCATGCGCTTGATGGATATTCGCACCCTCAAGCTCAAGTGCGGGGACCTGATGCGCGATTTGTCCATCGCCCGAGGCTCGAGCAACCAGATGGACGAGCTGCGAAAGGAGACCTTCCAGCTACAAAGAGACCTCCTGCAGGTTGGGTTGCTCGCCCCCCCCCTCCCGCCCGCTCTGTTTCGTTGTCCCCCCCACGCCGCCCTTGTTGGAATATGAAGACTGGATTCCGTATACTCCAGTGTGTATGTACTGTTTGTAGTAGTTAATGCCGCGCGCGCTACGACAGGGGCACAGTACCTCTTTTCGTCCAAATAGGGATAGAGTACCTCATTTAGGTCATGACGCTTCTGCCTAGCGGGGCTCCTACTGTGACGCGTGTTATCACAGGGGTACAGTAGTAGTACCTCTTTTTGGCCAAAACTTTTGTGCCTGATGGGGCTCCTACTGTGACGCGTGCTATCACAGGGGTACAGTAGTAGTACCTCTTTTGGCCAGACAGGGGTACAGTACCGCTTTCTTGATGGGGGTACATCACCTCTTTTTGGCCGAACAAGGCTACAGTAGTACCTCTTTCTGACCCTAACCCAACAACAACAACAACAACAACAACAAACAGCATATAACAGGGGGGCTGTTGTGATGGTGTTTATTTTTGTTTTGTAGGAAAAGACGAAGGTGAAGGCATTGAGCGAGGAGTTGGAAAACCCGATGAACGTGCACCGTTGGCGGAAGCTGGAAGGAAGCGACCCGACGACCTTCGAGATGATCCAGAAGATTCACACCCTGCAGAAACGACTCATCGCCAAGACGGAAGAGGTGAAGCAAATCCTGTCAAGTTTTTAATAGCTATTATGCCGCGCCATTTGACGGTAATGCAATGCTAATTAACGGTAATGTAGCGCCGATTATCGGCAGCGTGCGCAGCGCCAACTAACGGTAATACACCGCCAATTATTGCTAAGGCCATGCCAGTTAACGGTAGTTCAACGCCAATGAACGGAAATGCCGCGCCAAATAACGGTAGTGCAACGCCAATGAACGGTAATACAGCGCCAATTAATGGTAATGCAACGCCAGTTAACGGAAATGCAACGCCAATTAACGCCAACGGAGCGCCAACTAACGACAATGCAACCCCAACCAACGGTAGTGCAACGCCAGTTACGGTAATGCTACGCGCCATTTGACGCAAATGAAAAGCCAACTAACGCGAAAGCGACGCGAACTAACGCTAGTGCAGCGCCACCTAACGCTAGAGCAGCGCCACCTAATGCTAATGCAGCGCCAATTAACGCTAGCGCCAATTATCGCCGATGCAACTCCAATTAACGCTAATGCAGCGTCACATAACGCTAAAGCTACTAGAGACGCACCACACCCACCGAGCTATGCGGTCAGCTGCTTACTGCACAGCTCAGTAGTTATGGTGTATCCCTAACAAAAGTACAATCCATGGTCCACCGGCGGTTAAGCCTGGGCCTCCAATCTGCTCAAGGGTTGCAATCCCTTTAGACAGGTCAAGGGTTGCAATCCCTTTCGTCAGTTCAAGGGTTGCAATCCCTTTAGTCAGCCTACACAGCTGAGGGCTTTTCCTTCTTCCCTGGAAATAGATCCGCGATTTCGCTGACTGCATCGTATCTAAGCGGTTATGACGTATAGGTATCCGCTAAATGCACAACCAGGCATTCAAAATCCCCCCGACGTCCTTCTCTCCCATTTTTCTTGTTTGACGTAAACTGCGGATTCAGATGTCTGAAGGATATGGTACAAACTTTCTGAGAGGAAGAAGAAGCGTCATAATCTCACATGTGTGGGGCAGCGCTGACTCTAGGGATGGCAGCCATTGAGTAGATCCGAAGTCCAGGCTTAACCGCCCGTGGACCCCGGAGTGTACTTCTAATAGAGAGCAGCTGACTGCATAGCTCAGAGGTTTTGGTGTATCTCTAACAAAAGCAACGCCAGATAACGCTAATGCAGGGCCAACTAGTGCAACGCCAATTAACTGTATTTAGTGTGCTGTTCCACTGCGACGTTTTTTTTCGTCAGGTTGGACGGTTGGACGAGCACCTTACCAACGAAGACGTGGATCAGACCGATTTAAATTGTAACTGTAACGAAGGGCCAACTAGCGGTATTGGCGTAGTGTTCTGCAATGCGCTGTCCTTTTACGAGGTCGGGTGAAGCAGAGTGCGTGTTTACTTTTGGTGACCGTATTGCAGCGACAATTAACGACATTGGTGTGCTGTACCCCAGCGCAATGATTTTTTGTAACGTTGGACGGTTGGACAAGGAAATTTATCTTTGAAGAGGTGAAACCAACAGTTTTGCAATATTGAACAATGGACGCAACCGTTCGATCGACGTGGCTTGTATTCGCTGTTTTTTTAGCCATCCGCGTGCTCTTGTCGCCTTAACCTTTCAACATTTTAAGAGCTATTTACCCCTGTTTGGACGTCAGCGAGAAAAAATGGTTAAAGAAACTAAGAATACATCATCCTCCACCCAAGACTTTCGTTTTGGGTTGATATTTTTAGTGTCCAAATTGATTGAAACGAGTTGTACGACGCGCGCCCAAGCACGATATTTATTCGTTCCGCCGCGTGCCTGCAGTAAACGGGTGATGTACACGACCGCGCTTTTCCATTTGTTTCGGTTGCAACGTTCTTGGCTCCTCCAAAAGGTTGGCGGTGTTTCCTTTCAACAAGATCATACGGTAGAGCTAAGCTATCTCACATGCAATATGCTTGTGTGCAGGTATAGACGTAGCCGCGGAGTTCTTGTCAATACTCGACAGCACGCATGTGCATACATAGTCTATGACACTAGGTTCTGCTATGCTTGTCTCTGGATGGACCCGTCTATTTTTTTTGTGATAAATGGCCATGTTTGGCAAACGAACGGCGTCATCCCGACGACGTCCACCTTACAGGTGGTGGAGCGGGACTTGCTACTGCAGGAGAAAGAGAAGCTGTACAATGAGATGAAGGGCATCCTCGCAAGACAGGTAAACACCAGCGATAGCATAACAACCGGCGCGACGTGAGCTTCTACGGTATAACCGTAGCTCGTCGATCGCAGCCTAAAGGTGCTTCAATATTAACCGCCTCATCGACCGTAGCCTGAGCGCTTCAGGCCTATGAATAACATCTTAACGAATCGATCGTAGCCGCATTTTTTCCGGCCTCTGTGAACAAACACCTCAGTCCTTGATGGCAGCCTGCAGAGTAAGTGTTTTGGACCTATGAATACACCTTGGCTCCATTTTTGTGTTCCTATTTAGAAAAAAAAAAAAAACGCACTTCATCTGTGCGATCGAAAACGTAATCAAAAGTCATGCTTGCAAGCTGCGTGTGATATATCGACCGCGCGTGTTACGTGTTGTGTATACCCTCGTGAAGGGTACAGAGGGCGGTGACTCCCCTGCCGATACCAGGGACAACATGAGCACATAAACTATATGACCCTGATTTCTCATCTTTTTTACGATATGTTAGTCCTATGTGTATTTGGTTTCACGACGCGAAGGAGAGGGGGGATCGATACTACGCAGTTTTCAGGCGTACTTCTTTCGTATGTCGTGAGAACTCACGGCCCAAGCACGTATCCCACCACCGCATAACCTGCCACTGGGGCTAGGCGCCGTGGAGATCCCAACTAAGCCGCGTAAAGGTAGCTGGTAAACCGTGAAGCCATGCGAGTATACAGGGGTTGCAATGAGCCGGGCATTGTTCTGCAGTGCCGCACCAGTGTGCGATCATGAGGATAGCCCATTCTCGAGACCTGTACGACGTTGTTTTGTTTAGCGGTCAATTCGGAGCCGACGTTACTTTGTTGCATGAGACGTCGTATAGGGCAACCCCAAACCGCTTTTTTCAATCGTATTGTGAGTTCGTACGATACCAAAAAAAGTCTCGTTGACCGTACTTGTCGCGGGGAGTGAAAAGCTGAGATAGTATTTCGCGCGAAACGACGCACGTTACACTCGCTCAGACTCTCTCAGACTCTCCAGTTAAAACGCAAAAAAAAAAAATACTCCAAACTCCCAAAAGCTTTTCTGCCGTACCAGACGCCTGCGTAAAAAAAGCGGTCTCTAAGTATCATACCAATACATACGCCCTTTGCAACGCTTGCTGTTACTGTACAGCCTGGGCCCGAGGTTGCGGAGCAGCTGTCAATCTACCAGGCCAGCCTGAAGGAGAAGACTAGGCAGATGAAAGCCATGGCTTCTGAGCTCAACATGTACCAGGCACAGGTGACGGAAACTACGTGGTAGGACAGAGAGTGCCTCCTGTATATTGCGTTCATGCTGTAAGGCCTAGCGACGCGAGCTAAGATGTGGTTCTCTGGATCTTTATCTCTCTACGGAGGAACCACGCCATATCAACCATGTGTTTTACGGTCTTACTCGCTACAGTAGATGACTAATACAGTACTACTTAATACAACCTAACACTACTTAGTGGTACCTATATAGTACCGGATAAGACCCTAAATAGTCTGTGGTAGCACCTAATAGTACCTAAAAGTACCTAATAGTAGTACCTAATAGTAGTACCTAGTAGTACCTAATAGTAGTACCTAGTAGCAGCTAATAGCAGCTAATAGCAGCTAATAGCAGCTAATAGCAGCTAAGAGCCATCCCAAGATAGGGGTTGCGGTGTACTGCTAGGTCCATATTATGTTTCTGACCTTCTGATTGCTTGATGGTGTTTGTGACCTTCTGATTGTGTTATAAGGCTTAGTTTGGGTAAGCTATTGGTTAACCTTTCGCAAGTGGTCAAACGGACTAATACCCCACTAATACCTTAACAATTGGTTGATGGTGCTTGTGATCTTCTGATGGTTGGATGGTTGAACTCCTGAAGTAAGGGACTACCGGTTAGCAGTACTAGTAGTACTAGTAGTAGTAGTAGTAGTAGTAGTAGTAGTAGTAGTAGTAGTAGTAGTAGTAGTCAATTAATAGTAGTCCTGGTACCATCCGATACTATTCTAAGAGTATTAGGCGGATGCATTACTATGCAACACTACTATGCGATAGGCGATAGTATTATGCGATAATGTGCGATGGCATGCGATAGTATGCGAAAGTGTGCGATACTATCGGTCGTGTCTAGGCCAGAACGTTTTAAGAAGAAAAGCGACTATTTTTCGTGCGCCAGGATGCGTCGTACCGTGCAGAGGCACAGACGCATACCTAAGCAAGTTACGTTAGACTGGCCGGTGATACATTCGTGCAATGCACCGGGTATTAAGCAGTCGTTCTATTACACACGCCGTGGGTGTGGGTTTCAGCTAAACTTATTCTACGAATTTGCTTTTTTTGTAGCGGTAGAACCTGCTTCTCATTGGCAGGCAATTTCATCCCCTCCCACCACAAAATCGTGCATGCGAGGGCGAGAGATCAACGTGCTCTCCTTTCTCCCGACCGAGTCTAAGAGTCGTTCCTAACGAACGCAAGAAAACACGATTCCAGGCACTTTTTTTTAGTTCTGAAATGTCACGTTTTTCCAAAAAAAAATCACGTTTTTCCAGTCAGGAATGAATCCTGACATCAACTTTTCGGGGTGTTTGCGAAACTACTCAAAATCGAGTTTCCTGACAAATGTCGCGACAGGTGAAAATGTCACGTTTTTTTTTGCCACGACACTCCTGACCTTTTTTGTGTTCGCTAGGAACGACTCCTACTTACTCTTAATATTGCGGCGACAGCACTGACTGAGTCCCGGCACAACGGCCGTGTACTGCCTGTCGTGTCGCATGATACGGCGCAGGTGAACGAGTACAAGTACGAGATGGAGCGGATCACGCGCGAGCTGCAGGACGCCAAGCGCAAACACTACGAGCACAAGCGTCGAGAGCAGGTTCGTTTGTTTCTTCTGACCAAGAGACACAAATACGTACAACCCTATCCACCACCAAGTAACCTTACCCATTTTTTTTCTTCTCATCCCATCTAGATTAGCTTCGCACTTTTTTTTTCTCGTTCTCCTTCCCTAGACGTAACTCAAATCTGGTATTACTAATCAGGCTCTTCTCCTTCCTTCCCACTGCGGTACGCGCCTTCATTTTTACCCACCAGTTGCCAAAAGACGCGATGATGTTTTTGTTGCGGGCGATCCGAAAGAAAAAAAACAATAGTCGGCGATGCGTCGACGGCCGTGATGCTGTACCTTTTTTTCGTACCAATCGGTCCCCCATGGCATACGCGTTTTATTTCTTACGCGCCGGCAGATTTCCAAAAAAAAAACGCTTAACCCGAAATCCATCCAACCGAATTTGTTTTGTCCGATTCCGTTTTCCAAAAAAAAAAGGGGTTTTTCGCGCAAAAGTCGGTGCAATTCATTATGTACCAGATACGGCATACCAGATATAATAGCGACACTATTCGTCTAAAATCATAGTATTATAGTAGTATTCAACATACTTATCCAATCTACACAACACTGGCCGCAGTTTTTCCGTATCGCTTGAGTTCCACGCGATGAGATTCAAGGAGTTTTTGGGGGATTTGAGAGAGGGAAAACACGACGAAAAACTATGACGATTGCGCCGCATCCGCCACAGCATGAAGCGCTGCGGGCTGCCAGCTATGTAAGGGGAGGGGTGCTGCGACAGACGCAGCAGCACTTTTTGGCTACAGTTTTTTTCTGAATGGATGAGTGAGTGAATGGAATGAGCTATTTCAGCTCCTTGACCCCAAATTCGCCCGAATTTCGGATTTGTTTTTCGGCATTTATTTTCTTTTTTAGCACCTAGGCCAAGGGATTTTTTCACCGGGTTTCACGTTCATTTTTTCTTCGAAACGCTCCTCAAGTCAAGAACCTTGCAGGGAAAACAAAAAAAATGGTGCACCTCTACGGTATTATTAGTTCTAATAGTCACTATTCGTACTACTAGTGGGCATGTTAGCATGTGTCACGGGGTGGTTCGTTTAGGTTGCGCCCTTCACTGCAGTGCAAGAAGTTGTACAGTAGGGTAGGGTAGGGTAGGGTAGGGTAGGGTAGGGTAGGGTAGGGTAGGGTAGGGTAGGGGTCCCCCAACAAGGCGGTTTGATTAATGCGGTATCCCGTTATAAGGCGGTCAAACTCTCTTGGCGCGACCATTAATACGTAATTGCATAGAAATGTAAAACCCTTTTAATACGACAGTAGGGGTCCATCCCCCAATAAGGCGGTATCCCTATATAAGGCAGTATCTCGATATAAGGCGGTCGAAATCGCTTGGCGCGGCCGGGGAATTTCACCACTCATAAGCTGGAATGAATAAGGCGGCTTCCCTCTACAAGGCGGTCACATTGCCCCGGCACACCAATGCTTTACTAGGTGCCTCCTACTGTATGCTGTTCTCTAGCAGTCTTGAGGTATGTACATACGTGCCAGACGGTGGACGCATGGCGAGAAACTCCGTTCACTCTCTGCAAAGCTCACAGCCTGAACGAACCTGTTTGTTGTTGAAAGTAGAGAGCTTTAGATTTATTTTCACCCACAATTTTTGTTGCTTGGGATTAAATTATTATTACTTGCATACTAGTGTCGGATTTGTTTTTGCAGTGGTGGTCGCTCCCAGCATTTCGTTTTTCAATCGAAAATAATCGCCTCCGCTCACCCACCCACCCTGACCCATGCGTCATCCACCCCTTTCCCCATCACCACCACGCGTACATCTACATCAATCGCGCCGTTGCCTCAGATGCTGAGGGAAATGGAAGACGAGCAGCGTTTGATCAACAACAACCCGGCGGAGTTGCAGGCGCAAGCTCACGCTTCGGCTGTGAAGCGCTTTACGGGGGGTGGCTTTGCGGTCAGCTAGATAAATCAAATTTTACCTGTGCTCACCCCGGACAGATCAGATAGATCGGGCAGGTCAGATAGGTCATATCATCGTTTCACGATCTAGATCTTTCGGGAAAGATGGATTTCTAAACCTTTCGGCGCAGATGGATAGTTAGTTGCTTAGATCCTTCGGGGCAGATGGATGTCTACCGTATGTAGATATTCTGGGACAGATGGATATCTACATCTTCCGGTGGACTAATAATGGATATCTAGATATTTCGAGGGAAACAGATATCCTATAGATCTTCGCGGAAGATGGATATCCAGATGTTTCGGGGGAAATAGATATATAGATCTTTGGGGCAAACGAACACGAAAAGTGTCTGGGGGAAGATGGATACATATCCAGATATTTCGGCGCAAACGGATATCTAGATGTCGGGGCAAACGGACATCGAGATATTTCGGGGCAGAGTGATATCTAGATTTCGGGGCAAACGGATATCGAGATATTTCGGGGCAGATTGATATCTAGATATTTCGGGAAAGAAGGATATCTATCAAAGATCTTTCGGGCCAAATTGACAGCTAGATTCTAGATATTTCAGGGAACATGGATATCTAGATCATGGATATCTAGATATTTGGGGCTAATGGATATCTTCATCTTTTGGGGCAAATGGATATCTAAATCTTTCGGGGCAGCTGCATATCCAGATCTTCCGGGGCAAATGGATATCCTTATTCAAGATCTTCCAGGGAACATGGATATCTAGATATTTCGGGTCAAAATTGATATCTAGATATTTTGGGGTGAAATTGATATCTAGATCTTTCGGAGCGGACAGATATCTAGATTCATTCGAGATCTTTCAGGGAGGATGGTTACATATCTAGATATTTCGGAACAAATTGACATCTAGATATTTCGGAGCCAACGGACACATACCTGCAGTTAGTAGACTCAGCAGATACATCTCTAAATATTTCGGAGCAGATGGACGGGAGCTGTATATGAGGCGGCTCCTATTTGCGCATATATTTTGCCGGAGCGGGGTCTGCATGATGCGGCCCTTCTCGCACAACGTATCATCACGGCAAAATATAGGATCATATCATATCATGTATCATATCATGTCAAATCATATCATATCATACCTGGTATCATATAATGTCTTAGCATATAATATATATCATATCATATCATATCATATCGTACGATATAATATGATATAATATAATATGATATCATATAATATCATATCATACAGGGATAAAAAAACTACAAACGCGTTCTTTTCATGGTGCGAGCATGCTCTTCATGCAGCACACGGCAGTGCAAGCTATACACGCGTGCCTTACAGGTATTTGCATTGGGCTTTTACAGTAAAATTGTCGTCAGCTCATTTAGCATCCCGCGCTATTGCTTCGTTTGAAGGAGATGCTGCACAATCAATCGTCAATTTTCTTCGTCCAATTTTTCCTCGGAAGCCCCAAAGACGAGTGCTGCGACACGGAGGTAGCATTTTCTGGCTAGAACGATTTCTGAATGTTTTTGCTCCTTAGCCCTCCTTAATCCAAAAATCGTCGGAATTTCAATATTGTGTGCACTATTTTTTCGTTTTTCGACATACCTAGGCCCAAATATCTAGGCCATGGGATCGTTTATCACTTACAGTTATACATACTACCAGGAGTAGCACTTTTAGTTTTCTCCAAAATTATTTTTGGGGTTATAAGGTCAAGATGCACTCTTACCTTGCGTTTCTATTAACATGTTAGTACACTATAATTAACATGTTGATAGACTATCTCGAGCGAACACAGCTGATGCGTCTCTGTTAACATGTTAGTTCACTATCTCGTGCGGACACAGCTACGTACGGTAAAAATGTTATGCCTCTCATTTCATTCTAACGAATTTTGACCACTCGCGCAGCAAGTTGCTCTTGTGTACAATGTGAATAGCCTGTGAACACAATGGTTGTGTAGAGGCTCTGTCTTCTATGCGAAGAGATGCAGAGGTGGCACTGAAGTGTCTGTTAAGATCACTTGTGATAAGAAAGGATAGTTTGGAAAGGGCGCTTGAGGCCAAAGAGAGAAGAAGAAGAAGAAGAAGAAGAAGAGAAAGAAAGGAGAGTGATCATGGTGGGTTGCATCACCACTTGATCATCACGGAACCATGCCCGTAGTCCGGTAGAATACCGGGACAACGGGACAACCTTAACATACTCACATCTACGTTTACATCTAAGTTCCACCGAAGTCTACGTTTACATCTAAGTTCCACCGAAGATTCAACGTAGGATTCAACGTAAGATTCAACTGCCTTATCTCATTCGTGCGAATGCACTGCTCGAATAGACTGCGCATTGACCTAGATTTGAATCCAAGGTTCATACTCTCAACACGCCCCCATAATGCAAAGTCAGATTGCTAGAGAAGCCTAATACTTAAAAACAAACTCGTAAAATAATTAAAGACAAACGGGTCTCATATTCAGTCCGGTGTACCAACTGCGGCAATATGGATGTATCCATGTTATTCACACATTTGAAAAAAAAAACTCACAAAGAAAGACACGTATAAAAATTACACTTGGTGTAGTTACCAGCGATAAATACCCTAGAAGGTAAAACGCAAAGATACGTCTACTGGGTTTGAAACACGCTTCCTGAATTGTACCCAATAGATGAACAATACAAGACAAATAAAGAGAATTGTGGACAAGTGTCCATTACGACAAAATAAAACATTCTCACTATTCAGTTGTTTGTTTAATGTACTTACGTACTTCCGCAAAAACAAAAATTAAGAAGCAGATAAAATTGCGAATACTGATAGTACTGTAATAGACTATAATGGGTGTAGTCATAGTCCATCATCCAACTATATCCCGAAAAAGAAAAAAGCATATAAACAAACAAACTAACATACAAACAAAGGTCACTGGTGTAAGTTAACCACGCCACTTCAATATGATCCTAGGATACGCATATACCAGGTAACGATTACGTATATAACAATAAACTGTCTGATAATAATCGTACGCTGAAGAGCATAAGATAGACAGTCTTTATAAGCCTTACTCCTTAATGCTGGAATATATACTCGTACGCATTTTCCGGTAGAACATGGCTTATTGCTGTACGATCGTTGACTTAAGTTCATACGACCCATAGTTCCACCTTTACTAATACGTAACTGGCGAGCAGTTGTAACTTTATAGTTGACAAAGAACTGCTGCACTAAGTAATATTCTCTACTTAAGTATCAATTTCAACCGTACCTACAAGTACATCTCGCAAGAATATATTACCGGTATAACCATACGCCCGTCCCTGTGCAAAGTATTACAACTGCGGTAAAATTACCCCCTGGATTGGGACACGGTCAAGTCTCGTCCATATTTACTCGTCCTGTGGGGTTCAGATACGTACGAGATATCTGACAGTCGTTCGGCTATATCGTTGTACATACTTCTAAACGAGACAATGACGAAGCTCCATCAAGCAATGTAGGAAGTCTTATCTTCCTTACCCAAACAACATCTTATTTGTGCGAACAGACTGCGCATTAACTTAGATTTGAATCCAAGGTTCATACTCTCAGCACGCCCCCATAATGCAAAGTCAGATTGCTAGAGAAACCTCCTCCTTGAAAAAAAATCGTAAAAGAATAAAAAAACAGATGGGTCTCATATTCAGTCCGGTGTATCAACCGCGGCAATATGGATGTATCCATGTTATTCACACATTTACGAAAAATAAAACCTTATAAGGAAAGATACGTATAAAAACTACGCTTGGTGCAATTACCAGCGATAAATACCCTAGAAGATAAAACGCAAAGATACGTCTACTGGGTTTTAAACACGCTTCCTTTTGGCTGTGCGCTTAGTTCCTTTCCTATTCCTGGTACGTATACCGGGTTGCAGTCACTCATGTTGAAACGCTCAAGTACCAAAAGTGTGCACTGTCCTTGACTGAGTTCGATCGTTCCGGTTGCCTTGTCGCGCTTTACTTCAATGCCCAGAATTTGAGACACATCCCCGAGATCAGTCATAGCGAACTATTCCATAAGCACACGTCGAACCTCGGCCATGCTTGCATTTGATGGTCCAGTGATGAGTAGGTCGTCGACGAAGAGAGTTAGCATGATGTAAGTGTTCCCACTTTCCTTTGTGTATACGCAGAAATTAGATGCTGTCGGCGTGAACCCCATTTTACGCAAGTCCTTGTCAATGGTGCTGTTCCGAACGCTTGGAGATTGGCGAAGTCCATATAAGCTTTTACGCAGTTTCATCACCAGCGGTCGGTTGGTTCTCTTGTCTATCGTTTCAAGGTCTGGTGCTTGCTTTGTGTAGACGCTCTCTTCAAGTTTCCCGTAGAGAAATGCAGTTTGTACGTCCATGGCTAAAACTCGCCAATCCCTTGATGCCGCTATAGCCAGCAGAAGATGCTCACTTTCAATACGACAAACAGGAGCGAAAGTAGTGAAGCAAGCAATCCAGTCCATGATGTTGAGCCCAACCTTGTACCACGAGCCTTGCTTTAAAACGTCCGTCTGTTTTAACCCAAAATACCCACGGCGTTCCAATGATGGAGCAGCCCGGAGGAACCTTGCTAAATAGAATTAAATCGGCGACCTCGTGCTCATCGAGACTTTCGAGCTCCTTTCGCATGGCTGCTTCCCATTCTTCTGCCTGCGATGAGCTTGCGTGTACGTGTTGGGTACCGAAATAGATGCCGGAGGATTTATATTATCCATGCCGACAGCCCCAATGTACTGCGAGACAGCCTCGAACTGCTGTTTCGGGGAATCAAGGCATTGAAATGCCTGCTGACGCGCTTTCGCTCGAGACGTGGATGAGCGCAGCCTCATGTGAAACGGCTTGTTGCCGGTTGCGTCGGTGTCGCTAGTTTCTAGCGATGAGATACCATGTTTGATGCTCTGATAGTCGTCCATAAAATCCGAGCCTGGCTCCAAATCGAGATCGGGGACTTCAGGTTCTTGCCCCCCCGAGTCTGCTGTTGGTAGAACGGTAGGCGGCTCTTCGATGAAGGAGACGTTGCGCGAGCTTGAAATTCTTCCCGTGTAGCGATCATACACGCGGAATGAAGGTTAGTCGCTGTCATAGCCGACGAGAATACCTTCCCAAGCCTTAGGTTGAAGCTTGGTGTACCCTTCAACGTACACACATGCCCGAGTGCCGATAATCATCAAAAATGAGAGGTCTGCATGCTTCCCGAACATACAATGGTAGGGTGTGTCGCCGCCGATTGCCGCATGCGGTAATCCGTTGATTGGAAAAACTGCTGTCGAAGCTATTTCCCCCCGTAAAGTTTTAGGAAGGTGTGCCTCATTGAGTAAACAGCGAGTCATGTCCATAATAGTACGCTCGTCACATTCCGAAACACCGTTCTGCTGCGGTGTGTACGGGGCCGAGAATTGCTGACGAATTCCAGTTGATTTACAATATTCCTGAAAGCTGCCGGATGTGTACTCGCCGCATTATCAGAACGTAGATGCTGCATTCTTAGCCCTCGAGGGATGGCTGGATCTTGAATGAATCTTCCGAGGGTGTGTAGCGTGTCACTTTTTTCCCCCCGTAAAGTTTTAGGAAGGTGTGCCTCATTGAGTAAACAGCGAGTCATGTCCATAATAGTACGCTCGTCACATTCCGAAACACCGTTCTGCTGCGGTGTGTACGGGGCCGAGAATTGCTGACGAATTCCAGTTGATTTACAATATTCCTGAAAGCTGCCGGATGTGTACTCGCCGCATTATCAGAACGTAGATGCTGCATTCTTAGCCCTCGAGGGATGGCTGGATCTTGAATGAATCTTCCGAGGGTGTGTAGCGTGTCACTTTTCTTTTCAATAAAGTAGACAGCTTTTAGCCTGCTGTGATGGTCGGTATACTTTGCCATGTAGGCGTATCCTCCGATCGCTTGGGCGTCACAGGTCCGAGCAGGTCAGTACTCACCAGCTTTAAACGTTCGCTGGAAGGGTCAGGCCGCGATGTTTTAGGATGTTTCTGTTGAGTGCTCTTGTTGATTTTGCACGTTTCACACGCCGATAGAGTGTCTGAAAAATTCACCCCACACTCTGCAATATTTTTCACCTTGGCCATCACCTGTCCATTGGGGTGACCCAACCTCTTGTGCCAGATATTAAGTGGAACGTTTTTAGGCAGGGAAGTCGCTTTCGGAGTCGTCGAAGCATGAACAGCGAGAACGGTTTCTGGTTGAAAGCTTTTGCCGGAAATGGTCGGGAACGCTGTCTCAGGTGCTCGGCCGGTAGCACCAGTGGTGAGGTCGAGATGATACAGAGAAGAGCAGTGGCTGTCTTTTCGTAAGGGTATAGCAAATGCACCCATGTCTAGATACGACTTCGTGGCAATGATCATAGTGAACCCTCTCGTAGCTGCTGATCCCCCCGAAAATAGGTGCCTGCCTAGCCCTGGTACGACGGTGACAGGAAGCTGCACAGAGTGCTTAGAGCCTATGTAGTCCGACACTTGAACGAACAAAACCCCTTGACCAACGCCACAAAGGCGATGTTTCCCGCTACGTTGATTATTACGGGAGGGTCCAGCTGCACGTAGTGGTTCATTTTATGTTCAATGCCCGGTAGACGCTGATTGTCGATGAAGTGGCTAGAAGCTCCGCTGTCTGCAGTCATGGAGAAGTCGACGGGCTGCGCGGCGATATTGATCGGAGGTGCGACGATGAAAGAATAACGTATACCAACTGGAGGTGAGGATGGACAGGGAGGAGTCGCGAAGGACCTAGAAGTAGCTGCTGTAGTCGCAGCCGCAGTAGTGGATGGAGCATATGTCACTGGAACGTAAGCTTCCATTTGCGTTGTTGAAGTTGGAGTTGTGGCGGTGTTGGCGTGAGCGCTGCGGTTGTTGTTATGCCGGCCATTTTGTTGACCAGGACGAGAGCGACGGGTTATATTGTCGTCCCGCATTTGAGACCGACAGTCGCTATTATCATGGCGATCGGTATTATGCAGGCTACATCACGAATTATTTCGAGTTGTCGGGGGAGGTTTCTTCTCCGACATCTTCCCCTTGCGTTTAAAGCAATTTTGGAATCGATGGCCTGGGTTTTTGCAATGTGAACAGGTCACTACTGCTGAGGGTGCTGACGTGACTACCATAGCAGATTCACGCCCCTTCGCTTTTCGCAAAGGCCCGTTTCGCATAGCTCTATTCGCGTACATATTACGCATTGTTATCACAGCTCGGTCGAGTGTGAAGTCGTCATTTGCTTCGGCGCTGAATTTTATTTGCAGGTATTCATCCGTGAGTCCTTCCAGCACTATGTCCAATATGCTGTCATCGTTGAATACCTCTCCCATGTCCACCAATTCATCCCGTAAATAGTATACTTCATTTATAAACACGTCTGGGTCTTGCACATCCGTCATGACCATATGCGATAGTTGTTGTTTGAGTATACGTCTACGTTGGCGGGTGGAATTTTGATATTTTCTAGCCATACCATCCCAAGCAGCCTTTCCATTCGCAAGTTCACCTCGTTTGGGCTTGAATTGTAGAAGAAAGCTGGCCGCAGCTCCCGATGTACTCAGGAACAAGAAGTCGAGCAGAAGACGGTTGTCGCGGTGCCAATGCTTGATGTCTTCTGAATTCGAGATGTTGTCATCCGTGGCCCATAAAACTGATGTTGCGGCTGGGAGGATAGAATATCGTGAAGGTGATGGTAGCAGATGCGCCGTGTCTACGGGAGTACTCCCTGCGTCCGGCTGTACATTTTCTGCTGTGTCAGCCGGGGGTGTTTCCCCGGACTGAGTGTCCGTTTCGTCAGCGACCTGGCTGCGAGTTACAGCTCGTGAAGGCCTACTTCTTATATAAGATGGACGAGGACTAATTAGTTCGGGCTCGGGGCAAGGACGCGCTTCCAGGATATCAGAGATCCCGGCATGACGCATACTTATCACGGACTGAGCCGTGCGTTTCCATACGTCGAACTTAAGCCCAATAAATTCGCCGATTGAGAGCTCTAACGAGCTTGTCTACCGCATCACCTGCTTTCGTGGACTCTCCCATGGTGATGGTGATGGTGATGGTGATGGTGATCGCTGATGCTGATCGCTGATGCTGATGCTGATGCTGATGCTGATGCTGATGCTGATCGCTGATGCTGATCGCTGGTGCTGATGCTGTAGCCGGCTTAATGAAGGTTTCTCTCAAACTTCCCGGTAAGATGCGACAAACTTCAATGACATTTCGCTTGGTGCCGATCGATGTTTATATCGAAGGCCGAAGGCTCATAACCTGTGAATAGCCTGTGAACACAATGGTTGTGTGGGAGGCTCTGTCTTCCATGCGAAGAGATGCAGAGGTGGCACCGAAGTGTCTGTTAAGATCACTTGTGATACGCAAGAAAAGGGATAGTTTGGAAAGGGTGCTTGAGGCCAAAGAGAGAAGAAGAAGCAGAAGAAGGGAAAGAAAGGAGAGTGATCATGGTGGGTTGCATCACCACTTGATCATCACGGAACAATGCCCGTAGTCCGGTAGAATACCGGGACAACGGGACAACCTTAACATACTCAAATATACGTTTACATCTAAGTTCCACCGAAGATTCAACGTAGGATTCAACGTAAGATTCAACTGCCTTATCTTATTCGTGCGAATACACTGCTCGAATAGACTGCGCATTAACTTAGATTTGAATCCAAGGTTCACACTCTCAATATACAACAAAAGTCGACCACAAGCCTACACGGTATATTCATAGTTATACCCCTCATTTCGCCACCGAGTTGTGACCACCACTCGTCGCGCAGCAAGTGGCTCTTGATTACAGAGTTGGAACAACGGACACAAAGATCAGAAATACCAAGGCTGCGGTAATATAGTATCATTGTAGTATCAATTGTGTGTAGCAGTAGCATACACCCTGTTTTCGCTACCGTCGGTCGTGTTTTCAGCCACTCGCACGAGTGACTCCGTGCCTCTCTGACGAAAACGACTTTACTGTACATGTACAAGTAGGCGATTTTTCTTGGCGACCACGGCTACGTTATAGACTTTTTTCAATGGCTACTCAGGAATCATAGGCGCGAGTTACCCCTTGTGCCTTTGCTGTTTTAGTGGTTTAGTTCCGTGCCGTAGTTTTGGCGGTGTGACATCACCATGGAATGGTTAGCTACGTTGCGCAAAACAAACAAAAAATCAAGACCCCCTCCCATTAAGTGAAAACACTCACCCACATATAATAGTACACTACAAGTACCAACAACGCAGCTTGCAAAGATGAGTAGTCTATCGACCCTACATTCGTCGAACTCGGCAGCTGACGTGCCCTTAAAATATTTTTACAAAAAAAAAACCTAGAACGGTTTGTGTCTCCGTGAGGCATGGAGTCACTCGGGCGAGTAGCTCGAACTCGGCAGCTCGAAAAAGGGGGTAACCCCCACTCTATTGCGGATTCATTTCACCAGAGGAAAAGAATAAAACAGCATGAAAGCGTAAGACCGCCAAGGAACTGGGGGGTCACTCCCGCGAGTGGCTGACCACGAGCCACTGGAAAAAAAAAGGGCCCAAGCGTGACCCCTCCCTGTCGTAGCTTCCGTCTAGAATAACGTTATTTTTGTTGGTGTAGCGTATTAAACAATTAATTCCCAGGATGGCGGTGCATGCATGTCACGAAACCGAAAGGCAAGCAGCGAACGGGATACATAAGACTATGTACATACCTGGTAGCGTTTTGGTGTGTGGGTGGCTTTAGAGTCACTGAAGAAATAAGTGTTATAAAAGTTGCTAGTCCTGGCTGTTGTAGCGAACGGTGCTAATACTACGACGGGTATTGATGCATGAAAAATGGGCATACACCTCCTCCCCTAACACTGCAGTATTGGTCTACTGTAGACCGTGAGCTGTCCGATCAGCGCAACTATTATTGTGATCACCCCCACCGCGCAGCTAAACACAATGCAGTATTTCGCAGAAAGGAACTGCTTGATTTGCCCGCAACCAGGTGTGTGTGGGGGGTTGTATGCGCGACGCGGACGATTACGAGAAGATGTGCCGGTGTTTTATTGTATGGCTGGTGGGGGCGTGCAAGCGATGCTTACACCCGGACGGTACTTGCGGTGTGTGCCTGCTCGCGACGCTACCTTTGGTCCAGCAAGAGGACATACATACCTTTCATAAACTCATCATGTCGCCACGACAGTTCGGGGCTGTAAAACAAAACAAAAAAACGCCCATGGGGGCACGACATTTCGGGACTATCAAAACAGCAACAAAAACACCCACCGACCTAGCTGTATCCTCCACGCGGGGTCATATCCTACGTATTACCGCGCCCGAAGCACCACACGCAGTTTGCACAGACCATCGTATATTTGAAATATCATCGATCTCACAGCCGATTTCTTTTTTCTTGTTTCATTGAAAAAGCAGAAACAAGAAACTATGGATACGTCAGGTACGATTTAGTACTCTCTTTCCCACACTGCGTGCTGTACGCATACAATCAAAATGATGGCAGTTTTGTGCGCAGGACCTGCGGACAGTTGTTTAGATCGTCGCAAGCACGCATGAGTTGAGAGTTGAGATGGGCTGAGCGGCAAACACTCGAGCCAACCATCCCTGACTTCATCACCAAGTCCGACCCCGCCCACTCCAGGAGAGAAAACGAACCGGACTCGCCGATTTTTGACAATTTTCTCATGCCGTATTTTGAATCCTCCGACAGATGGTCGAGCATGAAGCTTAACGCCTTTCCAACTAGAAAACCTTTTTTGAACACAAATTACTTGAAATTAGTATAGGGAGGGGTTTCGGGGTTCGAACGGGAATAAGTTCACCACACTCTTGCACGTATTTTCACACGAGACATTACATCTCGTGTGTCATTGTACAACTCTGATGCCGAAGCATTGCCGAAACCACGGTGCTAAAGTGGCAACTAAAAAAAGCGCACATTGAACATTTCGGCCAACTTTCGCATTTACGGTACATCAACGCGATATTGCGCTTGCCCTGTGCCGGAAATACATTCTCAAGCGTCGCGTCTCGTCGCGTCGACAGACCCCTTGCGTTTCGAACCTACGATCCTCGGCAAAGCGCCCCCCACCACCAAAACGTCACAGTCCTTCTCTATTCGAAACTGCAGCGGGTTCCCTATGACAGAGACACAGCATAACCAATCAACTCGCAGTCAGCAGAGATGCACCTAGCCACAATCACTGAACTCTAGCAGTCAGTACCGACTACGAGTAAAGGGATTTCGAGCCTTGTTTTAACTCCTAAGCCTCGGCGTAACAGCCGCACGGACTCCCCCGCCCCCTGCAGCTGCTGACGCAAAAACAACAAGGAAGGGAACGGAAGGAGGACCCAAATCGCCCCCCCTCGAAAAAACAACGGGAAAGATAGGTCAACGTATTGAGTCACCAGCGACAGCGGTAGCCTACAGCAAGAATACGCGGACATTATGAACACCGTCGTGTTCGTCCCAAGCCGGTTTCGTTTCGCTTGGAGGCACCAAATTACATCTTTCGTATCCGCGAAATCGTAATTTGGTGCAAGATAAAATAGCACCATCTTACCTTGGTGCAGGCTCAAGCGAGTTGACACCTCTGGGAGTCCCTGCTTGTACTATCAGTACGTCCTGCGATTCCAGCGCCCTCGCTAGGTAAATGTGGCGGCTTGCGCAAATGCACAAGACGTTATGTACAGTGACGCCCCTTAGCCCGCCCTGAACCTTTCACGGACGCCGCGTTAGATGGAATAATCTAACCCGCAATAGACAGAAGTAATCTATAACGCATTAGATGGTAGTCATCCAACTACTCGGTAGGTAAACAAAATCGTGAACTCACTCAGCGAAATCATCCAATTACTAGAAGACGTGATCTGCGTAGTCCTGTGTTGTGATATATCTGGCAGCTATTATTATAACCACTACCCCTGGTGTGACGCAGTGCCTTTCGCTTTGATGCAGCGCGGCAAACTTCTGCCCGCCTTTGCTACCTTAAAATACTCCTAATCCGAACCTGCAGTAGCACAGAAGAACAACTACCTCAAAATTACGCCAAAGTTACCGCCCACCCCCCACCTCCAACCGCGACCAGCTGCTACAAAAAAATCGTGTCCAAAAGTTTGGCATCCGCCTTACAATCGCAACAACCGCCGCAAAGCGAAAAACAAACCGAGCGAGAGAAAAACCTTCGACGCACACTAACATTAAAACCGCACCGGCATTTCCGGTGAAGTACAAAATACTTCGAAAGAAAGAGTGAGATCATACTGCTTGAAAAAAAACGCTCTTCTTGCATCAAATCAGGCAAAAAAAAAAAAACGGGGCCGGGGATAGAAACCGAAGACACCTTGACCCGTGTACTGGTGCATTTTTTGCTCTCTGCCTGATTTTCTAGTAGTGTGTGTCCCCAAAAATTTGGGTGCACTTCTGCAAAACGGCTAAACTGGCAGGGAACTCAGGAGTCTTACTACGGTAGCCCCCTCGACTTTTCTTTAGCGAAATCGCCGGTTTTGAAACCAATTCCCGGCCTTATCTCCTGAAATTCGATGTCCCTTGCCACCCCGACGTCATCGTTCGTTAGTCCTCTGCGAACAAGCAATAGATGAGGATATTTTTTTCATAACATCATTCCTCGTGTCGAGCAGCCATGAAACGATCGTTAAAGAACGCTGGTTTGGGGGGGGGGGGGGGGGGGCTGTCGTAGAATCAGTCCCAGGTTGTCATCGTGCTGTAAAGAGAGTAGAAACAACAATGCCTTCTCCGTCACGGGGGCAGACAGCCAACTCGGACAACTCAAAAACCTTTCCAGAGAGCAAGAATCTCACACCACCAGCCTAAATTCTAGTACTGTCAAAACAACTCTCTACTGTATGTTCGTGTTGTGTATACCCAAAAAATGGGGTTCAGCTGTAAAGGGAGGGTTAAAACGGCAGGAACCCAGGACGCCATTGCACTGCATGGAAGGCAACGTAAGGCGCCCTCTTTCGCCACGAGATCAGACCACTACAAGCAGAGCTACAACAAAAAGACTACGCCATAGGACCACCACATCGCACCACCAGCCCACAAAGGGTGCAGAGTTAGTCATCCTCGCCACCATCATCCTCCGCAGGTCTGTCGCCATCCTCTGCTTCAGCGGCCCCCACGACCAACCTGAACATCAATCCAAAAAATGCGTCGCGCATACGAAACGCAGTGTAGCGTCACGCGGGTCGGGCGATGGGCGCAGCACAGCAGCGGCGACGTTGACGATATCGCCTCCCTCGATTGTGGAAACCCTAGAGCTTACTGTAGGGTCTCTGCTGCCAAAACCCAAAAATCGTTGTCGATACTCAAGTAGTGTATACCTACGCAAGCCGTCTTTTGCCCCAGTTGCTGCTGGTCTTTGCGGAAGTGATTAAAGGGGAGTCATAGACGAGATGTTAATGTAGTGCCTTGCGCAAGGATATTCGATTTATATCGAACGGCGTCTACGCTACGTTGTCGGAGGGCGAAAATAAAAAAGTTGAGGGGACGGACTAGTCACTCGCATATACGGCCGGTCGCCCGGGTGGCGTATCAGGTTATCCTCGAGCCTGGTATAGGGCAGTTTCGTGAGTTCGAACGACCGGTCGCCCGGGTGGCGTATCAGGTTATCCTCGAGCCTGGTATAGGGCAGTTTCGTGAGTTCGAACCCCGCAGAGTGCATACTCGTATAAATTCGTTGGGATTTTTGCTTGTGCACAAATTGACTTGCGGAAAGCGCGAGAGCGTGAGTTAGCAACGCTCAATGAAAATTCGACGAGCAGTGGGATTGCTGAACTCTATGCGCGATAAAAATTGAAGGCAAGAACCGGGGGGGAGAAGGGACGACACCTGTGACCACGGCTTGTCCAGAAGCCGGAAAGTAAAAGCGTGAGGAATAAAATATATATTAGAGTGTTTGCGAAAATACGTTTCTAAAAATTTACTTGCCTTCCGCTAAAAAAAGTAAATTGCCTTCCCACCGAGTTTTTGGTGTGTTTGCGCTAGCGGTAAATAAAATCCTGCAGGCGACGCCTCCGAAATTTAGAAGGGAAACGGGGATGTGCGCGATAGTAATATACGTAGGAGTACAGCAGCAGTGCGAGTTACTGCTCTATAGTACTATACGATACGAGTACTCGTTGTACGTACTCCAGTCTCGAGCCTCTCGTTTCAGGTGCAGCAGTACCTGGAACACGGTACATGCAAGCACCCAACAGACTACAAATTAGAGGTATGGCGGTCTGTCTCGCGCGTAAAAACACCTTGTGAGCAGGGACTACCTCATTACACGTGCTACAAGCAGAGCAACGCCTTCCTCATGCGACGGAAGGGAAGGCGAAGCGCAGTTTCCCCATGGAACGTGGACCTGTTATTGCGAAGCACCACCCTGCGAAGAATCTGCACGCAGCGGTTTAGGGCAGAGGAGTTTCCGCTCCTCTGCCCTAAACCAAAAGTCGTGCCACGCTTCAGTCGCGGTGATGTTGGAGAAGCGCGGTGGCTGCTGTCGCACAGATGGACCGATACGAGTCCTATCTTGCCAGATGCGGCACACGATAGCCGCAATCAAGGCGCGTGGTGTCGCTCTCTGCGTTGAGGCTCCTCTCCGCGTGCGTGCGTTCGACTCCGCCAGCTGCGAGAAGTTCACCACAGCTTGCAGCAAGCGCTGAACCCTTGGTCACGGACGCAGAGGGCAGCAACAGACGGTTCATCACCGGCCTGCTGCATATCTCTGATGTTACGCCTGTGCGTCGTGCTCAGGGTACTACCCTCTCCATCCTCCGTGCGTTCGTTGCTTGTACTGCTGCTGTGCAAACAGCGGTGCTTGTCCTGTTTGTCCCGTGGTTGGGGCGCTATAGACCCTTGCAGAGGCGTTCTGCCTCGGACAAATGCTCGGTGTATTGTAGGCCAATGAAACAGAGAGACAAAATTTACCGTAACTTTTGATCAAAACCTACCTTCGACAAAGTACATTTTTGCCTTTTTTTCAAAAATTTACCGCAAATATTGCCTTCGGGACAATTTTTGAAAAAGTAAATTTCTAAAAACGTACTTTCGCAAACACTCTATTATAAAAATTAAAATACACTCCAGCTGTGAGATCGAAGATTTCGTCGAAACTCATCTTTGCAAGCTGTGTGTGATACTCCGATCGCGCGCATTACGAGTTGTGTGTCCTCATTAAGGATATAGGTCGGCGACTCCCCGTACAGCTACAGTGTAGCTATCAGGGTCAACAGGATGATTTTAGTCAGTCTGTGCGCGGAAACTATAAAACCCGTTTCTGAGGGGGACAAAATCTGACAGCTGTGAAGGGAAAGGGGGGGCCTGGTTTAGATCAAAAGCGAGCGGGTTTGGAGGGGGGCGGGGGGGGGGGGGGGGGGGGGGAAGGGGCAATTTGTGCATGTAAGCTATAAGTCCTTTCGAGGGGATAAATCTGACGGTTTTGGCACCAGTATATTATTGAGGCCGGGGGAGGGGGGGCAGCTCGATATGTGCCTGGAAACTATACATTATTTCGAGGGGATAAATGTGACATTTTTGGAAATAATACATCAGTTTATCGTGTATATCCTGGGGTAAGTCGTACAATCAGTGAGTAAAGAGAGGGTGGAGTGTTCGAGGGGGTGGGGTTGGGATGGGTTGGGGGGGGAGGGTGGGGGGTGGGGGCGGGGGTGGGGGGTGGGGGGGGGGGGAAAGGGCTTTAGGTGAGGGGTTTGTTATACGTGTGGTGCTAGGTCTAGGCGAAGGTGCGGGTGATGGGGAAGAAAGGGGCGTTCGAGGCGGGGGGGGGGGGGGGGGGGGGGGGGGGGGAAACACAGCGGCATGGATGGCTCTCGAAAGATAATGAGGTGATATCCTGTGCGTGAAGTGTTTATTAATGTGGCGGATTTCGATATTTGGTGGGGCGTTTGAGTAAGGGAGAGCAAGAGGGGGGGGGGGGGGGGGGGAGAGATTTTTTAGGAGGTTTAGGTCACAAATAATATTCAAATACACTTCGGCTGTGAGATCAAAGATATGTATCAGCTTGTTATACGCGTGGTGCTAGGTCTAGGCGATCGTGCAGGTGGTCGGGAAAGAGGGGGCGTTGGAGGGGGGGGAGGGGGGGGAAACACAGCGCCATGGATGGCTCTCGAAAGATAATGAGGTGATATCCTGTGCGTGAAGTGTTTATTAATGTGGCGGATTTTGATATTTGGTGAGGCGTTTGAGTAAGGGAGAGCAAGAGGGGGGGGGGGGATTTTTTAGGAGGTTTAGGTCACAAATAATATTCAAATACACTTCGGCTGTGAGATCAAAGATATGTAGCAGCTTGTTATACGCGTGGTGCTAGGTCTAGGCGATCGTGTAGGTGGTCGGAAAAGAGGGGGCGTTGGAGGGGGGAGGGGGGGGGGGGGGGGGGGGAATAATTGAAACCTTCGTCATGGATGGTCAGAAAGATAATGACGTGGTATCAACTGCGTATAGGTGTTTATTACTCAGGCCGATTTTGATTGTGAGTGGGGCGTTTGGACAGACTAGGCGGAAGGGGGGGGGGGGATCGGGGGACGGAGGGGCGGGGGGGGGGAAAGGGTTGGGGTTTGTTATGAAAAAGAGGTCAGTGGAGGGGGAGGGGAGGGGGGGGGGCGGGACATTTCAATATGTGCGCGGAAACTATAAATTCTCAAAGGGGACAAACCTGACGATTGATCCCTTTATATCATCTGGCTTGTAATGTTTACTATTCTAGAAGGTTTGATGTTAGATGCAGCATGCAACCCAGTGTTTAAGTGTAGTAAATAACGTGTTAAATCTTCATAGTTTGTTGTTGTATGATACATCGATCGAAAGCTAGAATATTTTATAGAATATTTGTAGGTACCATTATTTTCTGACATCACTAATTATAAGAAAGAGATACGTATTGTCAAATGCAACAGGCGAGGTGATGTGGTCATGCACTGTGTTTGTCACCATCATCATACAGTCACCATTATTATCGACATCGCTAATTATACGCAAGAGATACGTATTGCCAAATACAGCATGCGAGGTGATGTATGTGGCCATGTGCTGTCTCCGTCATTGAGCATTAGAGGGAGGGATGCGAATCGACGCTTGGTATACATGTGCTCAATTACGTTACCTCATTAGTCATACTTGGTATACACGCGCTCAATCACGTTACCTCGTTAGTAATACTTCGCTTGGCATAGGTGGGGAGGCGATCATGCAGACGGTATGTACGAAATACCCTACGTAATGGGTTGGTAAGGTTGTTTACCGCAATTTTAACACATCTGCCTGTG